>VTPC01008075.1:0-17471 GCA_011009095.1 Ignelater luminosus
TAAGTACTTACTAAAAGAATTTGACGAACTTGCTTAATTTCTAAAAATTGATATTACACTAATCCAATAATCAATAATTAATAATCAAATACCGGCCAATGGCTATTAAAAACTTAAGACTACTAACAGATATGAAAAAAGCGTACATTTACTTTTGTTAAGTATATGCATTCAATTGTACAGATGTTTATAGAGAATGTTAAAGAACCAAAAATTAGGTAGCCCACTCTTGAAATCTCAACACAATGTATAATGGTGACGTATTCACGCTCCTTCCAGGATACAGTTGAACCATAAACACAAAAATTAAACCCCACATTTTACATTTTGTTCAAACTTCTTAACTTTTAGCAAATAAACAAATTTAAAGTTTTTATTGCGTTTCATTATCTGTACAAGTGCACAAACAACTATCATACATAATATTTATATATATAGTTATTTAACAGTTTCTACTTTTAAAAAATCTTGGAATATAGGCTGTTACTGCTTTCTTTGATTCTGGCGACCTTCCATACAAAATATCACCTGACGTAATTCAAATCTCGTAGATACCTGAAAATAAAAATAATGAATCAGTAAAATGAAGTCATTCTAATTATTGAATTTTTATTTGCATTATACTTATACCATTAATCCCTAATAAAAATGCGATCATTGCGAATTAATTATATTTCACAAAAAAAAGTTAACTTTAATAAATTTAGAGAGTTAACATTGACATCAATATTTTAATTAAGAAGCGGTTTGGAAGGTGATCGTATCTATTTAACAATTATCCCGACAAGCTACATCTTTCTTATTTATTACGATTCGAACAAATATGGGAAGGAAGGATAAATCAGGAGCTACAAAATCTATACTCTGAACCAAACATTGTTCAAGGCATTCTGGCCTCTCAAAAAAATCAATTCCGATAAAGGTCCAAATCACAAAAGAGAAAGAAGAAGAGAATTCAAAACCCCGTTACGGAAAGTAAGAATGAGGAATATCATTATGGCCCAGAGGTATTTGAAGGTTGTGCGTCGGGCGCTGAAATGGCACCCCTTGTAGAAGAATTTGAAAAAAAGCTGCAAGTCACGAAAGACCGACAACACCAAATCGAATCAAATCCAGTAGGCCAGAATTTAAACTACAAATTAAGAAGAATGAACAGAATCTCGAAAAAGAGTTTACTGAAATTCTAAAATATCAAGAAACGCCGATTAACTTGCAGGGCAGATTAGAATATAAGAGGCAGTCCATTGAGAAGACATTGATTAACGTAACTAATTAAACTCAAATGTCGGCGTCCCTTTAGAATATCTAATTACTGGGAACGAATCAAGTTAGATAGTATTTAGTCCAAAGAGTTGAATTGCTTTTTGGGAACAATCTAAAAGCGTCGTACATGAAAGCACTCAATCAGCAAACGATGTTACGTTTAATTATTTAAAGATGTCGGTCGAACGATTTCCTCCATCCTCGACTTTTATCGAAAAGCTATTACCACGCTAAAAGAACAAACTTTACTTCAGTGCTTCACGCATTATGAATCAAAAATCAAGCTCTTAAAAGCAGTGGGAATTAAAAGTGACAATAATAGGCGTCGTGTTGGTAATCCACTCCCACACCCAATTTGAACTTTCTCTAGAACTTTCCGACCTCCACTGCTGCATCACCTCTCTTGACGCTCCCGGTGGCGCCGTACACATTTTCTCCATCTATATTACTCCAGATACTGAACCATTTCCAGAAAACTTCATCGAGTTTTTGGCTCGGTCTTATAGGATCATATCCTAATCAACAATTCATTTACCTCCTCTTCCCCGACAACGAATTCATTGGAATCCCCATCATCAGCGACCATGTACCTCTTGTTATCGCATCCACACTCATTAACCTTCGTACCCCAAACCCCACCATGCGTACCATCCGAGACTGGAACAAAGCCAATTGGCAAAAGTTCCAGAACCACGTATCTTCTCATATCCCAAAGAACATTCCACTTTCTACAATCCCAAACATCAAAAACACCATCTAGGAGGCCGTCGACATTTCCGTTTCTTTAAAAGCAACAGACACCGATCGTTACTCCCTCCCACCATACATACTTTAACTCATCAGGGAAAAAGGAAAACTCAGCATTTGGTGGTTGAGACTCGATGGAACCATCTCAATGCGTTGGTCCGCCTGCACACGACCAGGTATCGGGAGGCGCGTGGAGCAGCCCTCTGCTCTAGTCTGAATCACCTGAACGATTCCAGATTCTGGAACAAACTCAAAACGACCGCAGGCTAAAAAACCCAGCCATGTAGCTCACCTACGCCATAACGATTAAGTCGTCACAGAGCCACAGATGCAGGCTCAAATCTTCTCCGACCTTCTTGACAAAGTGCACCAAACTCTTCAAGATCCCCATTTCGACGACGAACAAGCCCGTCGCATACACCTGCAAAACTGCAGTGATCAAACTATTTTCCATCTGCCCGATTTCTTCCAAGAAAGACCTCACGATCCGCCTTCTCATGAGAGTTTTCAAACTATCTGGACTGACGGAACAGCGTCGGCCATCCCCCGTGGCAAAAATCCCGCCCCTGACGAGAACACCCTGACAAGGAAAGTCCTACGTCACCTCCTTCACGAAGCCTTCGAGCTTCAAAGTATTCAATTTTTAGTTGGTGGTCATGATCACCAAAAAACACAAGAGCCCCTTGGATCCCGCTTCCTATCGTCAAATAGCTCTTTCCAACGTCTTAGGTAAAACATTCAAAAGACTTCTTGTCTGCTCCACCAGTGAGGGCTTCGAGTAGGCAGATCCATCACTGACCTACTACTTACTCCACACTGCCGTAGCCAAATCATTCAACCAAGGAAAATGTGTTGCCGGTGTCTTTTTAGGACAGGGTTTGGCATGTAGGGCTTCTTGAAAAGCTCCTTAACGCCCGAGTTCTAGTAGGCTTCGTCACGATCATTAGCAGTTTCTTATCGCATGGTCAGCGTAGAGTGTGAGTAAAAGGCAACCTCTCCAATTCCATGACTCCACGGTCTGAAGTGCCTCAAAGTTCTATACCCTCTCTGTAGCCACAATATTACAAGACCCGAGCCCCTTTCAGTTCCAGCTTCATTTAACTTTCTAACCGTCCCCATAACCCAGTACGCAGATGATACCGACCTCTGTGCCAGTGGATCGAATGCCACGATGTCGGCCCGGCTTCTAGCTCGGGCTCTAGCTCGACTGGAGGAATGGTTCCGACTCTGGGAAATTACTTCTAATTCAAACTAAACCCAAAGCATACTAGTTCGTCACCCTTTTAAAATTAACAGCTCTAGAATCCAAGAAAGAGACGTACGTCTGATCGTAAGGGGCACGCGTCTCTGCCTCTCTCCTTTGATCTTATACTGAGGTTCCACCTTTACTTATACCGTTTATTGGGATGCGGAGCGAAACAAGGGTTTCGGGTTCTATTCAGAGACTTTTCGTGCTGTGCGGAGACTTCCGGGGCTGTCATCCGTGGATACTAATCTACACTTATAAAACGTTTGTCCGTCCACTTATAGATCATTGTCACTCACGTTTCTGCGCCCCCAAACCACATCAAATGAAATGTTTTCGTCGGAAAGAGAGGCAAGTCTGTCGGGGTATGCTCGGACTGGATCGTCCCTAAAATGTCGATACGTTCGTCGGGCCATAGATCTCAATCGAGACGTCCCACTTGACATCCTGATCACGTCTGCCGGGTACTAAGCCCGACATGTCAAGTACTTATAAGTTCAAGTTCCTTCCTGCCATTTATCTTGGCAACGCCAGTTACCTCACTCCAGAACTGGAAGACGTTTTCAAAAACATCCCGATTGTCATCCGATAAACCGTCTCATCCTTATCTGTTTGCCAATACAACATCCAAACGAGTATCTTTTTTGCGCTTCTTTGTTTCTGTTGCAGGACTAGGAGAAAATTCGGCCTGTTCTCGCCAAGGTTTTACCGTGACTTCTTTTGATGGTGAAGGTAAATAAAAACAACCATACAACTTAACATTATATTACATTATAAGCACATATTCACACACCACCGTCTAACTCTACAACATCGTTCTAAGATAACGTTTTGTATTCAAACGTCGCCACCGGAGATTGGCGTGGGTGTCTGCCTCGTGCCTGCCATCACATCTTGTAGCATACTGTGCTTTCTTTTTATCCGGTACACCAGCTTTGTTCAACAACAGTGTCATTTTTCCAATACGTGACGTTGGATGTACTGATCCGTTTGGAGAATAATGCAAATCGAACCAAATTTAATTCGGTGTTGAAAACTAAATTCGACGGAAGAGTTTTCGATGGAATATACGGTACAGATGTAAGCACAAAGTACTGGATGCAGTTCGACGAAAATAGCCCTCATGTTAAAGTGTAAGTTGAAAAATTGTGTTTATTAACATTTAATTACCTATCCGCCAGTGATTTTATTAATCAGAAATTTTTTATAGATGGATGCGATATTGTGAAAACAATATTAGAATTTAAATGTGGTATCTTAATGAGTTAAATTAGATAAATAATAAAAATAAATTAACCACTTGGTAAGCTAGTTACGTTCACATAATATGGCTTGTAGGTAAACTAAAAAGAAATCATGAAACTTTGTAACGAATTCAAAGGAGAAAACGCATTATTAGAGAAACTATCGCAGCTTTGAGTGTTCGATCACCTGGAAACAACCCAAATCCAATACTAAAAGACCTTTCAGCTTATGCTGAAGTAAACATTTTAGAAATTTTCTGTAGCATTGTGCCAAATTGACAAACTTTGATAAGCTATCTGACAAAGCCTTTTAATGGAATGATTAAAAGTGTCAAATCTGAAAATCATTGTATTAATCAAAACGCTCCATCAGCTTTTCATTACTTTCTGTGTGCACATAAAAAACTTATGACGTCACCAAACAATGAATTGCTAATTATCTAAAAGGCATTTCCTACGAATTCGTTTTCTTGAGCAAAATTATATAATTTACCAATTCCGTGGTTACTACTAAGTGGGTATTAAAGGCTTGAACGAGGTATTTACTAAAAACTTTAATTACTTATCCACGTAACTGAAATGATGAGGATTTGTACAGGATCTTACATTTGAATATACCTTTAATAGTAAATATTTTTCACTTCCTTGCTTGAATTGTTTTTACTTTATTTTGATTAGGCTACTAACGCACAATGTGTTTGCCAAAAACTCTAGTACACATATTTGCTTTCTAGATATTGTTATTTTGGTTTGTTACAGAAACAGAAAACACATCACCAATGGAAATAGGTCCAGGTATTGCTGCAAAAGAAACAACGTCTGATGGACATGAGGATGACACAGCTGCCCTTGCTAATACCTCCACCGCAACAAGAATAAACTTTCCTAGCTCTTCTAGCGATATACGCATGTCAAGACCCAATAGTAGTGTAGCATCTACTGAAAATATAAATTCAAACATACTGACAAATTCTCTTAGACATGAGACGACAGCTGGTACAGAATCAACGTCTGAAAACACTACCACAAATGAAACCGCAACAAATACCTTGCAAGATTTCTTCAGCTCATTTAAGGTACCAAGCACAACACCCACAAGTTGTTCAGAAGGTTTCAATATTTTAAAGTTAACTGAAAAAGTTCCGGTTAGTACAACTTACGAATTACGTCCTCTTAATCAGATGAAATCAGTAGATACACATTCAGGCACAATTCGTCCTAAACCTGTAAGACCCGGTTATGGGCGAAGTAAGATCACACCAAAAGCAACGGCAACAACTCACACAGCAACAGTTACCAACACTTATGTAAACAATCCACAAACAGAAGAAGAAATTGGATGGCAAGACATGCCAAATCCCCTTAGACATGAGAAGAAAGCTGATACAGAATCAACATCTACAGTAACGTCTGAAAACGCAACCACAAATGAATCCGCAACAAGTAATGTGCGAGATTTCTTCAGCTTATTTAAGGTATTAAGCACAACATCTACAAGTAGCTCAGAAAGTTTCAGTATTTCAGAATTAATTAAAAAAGCTCTAGTTAGTACAACTTACGTATTTCGTCCTCTTAATCAGATGAAATCAGTAGATACACAGCCAAATATAATTCGCCCTCAACCTGTAAGACCTGGTTATGGACAAAGCAAAATCGCACCAGCAGCAACGATAACAACTTACACAACAACAGTTACCAACACTTACGTAGACAATCCACAAACAGAAGGAGAAATTGGATGGCAAGACATGCCAAATCCTCCTAGACATGAGAAGAAAGCTGATGCAGAATCAACATATACAGTAACGTCTGAAAACGCTACCACAAATGAAACCGCCACAAGTACCGTGCAAAATTTCTTCAGCTTATTTAAGGTACCAAGCACAACATCCACAAGTGGTTCAGAATGTTTCAATATTTCAGAATTAGCTGAAAAAGGTCCAGTTAGTACAACTGGCGAATTTCGTCCTCTTAATCAAACGAAATCAGTACAAACAAGACCAAGTGGAATTCGTTATAAATGTGTAAGACCCGGTTATGGACATAGCAAAATTGCAACAACAGCAACGGTAGCAGCTCACACGGCAACAACAACCAGCACTCATATAAACAAGGTACAAACAGACACAAGGCAAAATATGCCTTATCGTTCAGTGCCAAATTCTTCAGCATCTAAAAACGATTATAATTCAATATTAGGCAGCCCAAGTGGAACGATAGAAGATACTTTCAGTAATGAACATAAAATAAAAACTAGAGGGGAAGTCAAAGCTACAACTAGACAAACTTCTAATGAAAACCAGTCAGAGTACACCACAGGATTTGAAGATCTCAGTACTTCCTATACAAATACAATGATGTCGGAAAAAAGAAACAAATTAGTTACGCAAACCAAACAAGGTGCAATACCTAAACGTTTATCTTCTCAACGACTGTTTGACAACAATCAACAGACTGTCAGAACAAAAAATGTATCCATTCCTACCATGCAAACAGCAAGCTTGTCTGCTGCAAGCTTCTCTAAATCTGCAGTAACATTAAAGCAAGATGAGTTAAAGCAAAGCATTACAAACGAAGAGCCGTCTACCTCTAAAAATGCCGGTAGCGAAAATTCTAAGCACTTCGATGATTTACTTCACCAGAAACCAACAAATCTAGAAGACAGTAAAGTATATACCTATCAAGAGAAAAAACCACAGAATGTTTCCAAAACTTCAAATACCATTAATGAAATCAGTATATATGAAACTTTTCAATCGACTCTAAAAAATCCTTTTAAATCAGAAATCCAGGTCGTTGAAGTTTTGGAAAGATTAAAGTGGAAGATTTCAGAAGCAGATGCTCCTAGTCTTAAGGAAAATACACAAAGTGCACTCACATCAATTATTAACACACTAAAACACATTGAAACGCTTTCGATACAAGTTAAAATGTTAGAGATTGTTACTGTAGCTGTTCAGAGAAAGGACATGAGACAATTTTGGAATGACCACATGCCAGAAATAGTCCAGCTTTTGTTTGATTGTTTATCTAACGATAACCGTCTTGTTGTGGTAGTGGGGGAAGTAATGAATGCAGTTGTATTTTCGAAGCTGGCCGATAAAGATTTTTTAATGGAATGGTTAGAGATATTAATCACTGAATATATGTCTGAAAATTCTCCTGCAACAGATCATACCGTTTTAATACTACTGCGATGTTTTCTTTCGGAGTATGCTTTTGTGTTAGTTACTTCAGATATCAAAAAACTGGTAAGAGCACTCATAAAGGTATACCATTCCACACTCCTGGGGTTCAACATGTCTATATCGAAGCAGTACGTAGTGTGCTGTTTGCAAGTCATGTTAGAAACTGTACGTAGCAAACAAGTAACGATATTGCTTAGCCTAATACCAATAGAAGTAGATGAAAGATTAGTGTATTAGTTAAAGTGCAATAGATATTTGTAATTCATTAATATGTACTTTACTAGGTAAGTCCACATTCTCAAGTAGTGTGATTACGAAAAGTTAAGATTCGCTAAAATTATTTTCTCTGACCTAACCATAATACTTTGTTTATATAATAATGCTGTTGTGTATTGTAGTAAAACAACTATAAGAAGGCGTATTAAATGCCACTCTAGGTGTATGGGATTATAGTTCTTAGGTGGATTGTTTGCCAAAAACTGTAAACTTAGTATTTTAGTTCTAAATTTACGGCAGTACCTAATTAGAGACTTTTAGATTACTTTATGTAAATATTGTATAAGAGAAAGTTTAAAATTGTCTTGTAGTTAAAAGGATAGAAAAAGAGAAATTGTATACAATTAAGTGTTAAAAGAGACCAACAAAATTTAACCTTCTGAATCTTCTTCAAGTCTCACAAAAATAAAAACCGAAGAGTTTCTAATTCACAGAGTACTTTCGTCAAGGAAATTAGATAAACAACTTTGTCTTTCGATTTTTCTAACATTAAAGCGGTAGAGGATTCAAGTGGTAAAAATAATTTATGGATAACCGAGAGTCAGCATTTTGATTTACTTTCATCAGACAAACAAACTAAACAGCCTAATATTATTTCTGGTCCTTTAAAAATTTCATAATGAAAGTAAAGATTTATGTTAGCTCTCGTTACTGAAGACCAAAACAAAATCTGTAGTAATTAGTGGTACTAGATCTAAACAGATTTATATGTTAGTTTGTCGAGAATTTATGTTGAAGTTTAGACTCTAATGTGATATACATTTTTATATTCATAGATTTAATAAATGTTGAATGATGTAATAAGATTTACGTAGCCTTTTCCTTAATCATAAAATTCTCTATTATTGTTTGATTTGATTAGCATCACAAATGTTTAGTTGGTTATACTGGAAACTAACAAAATCTTTCCAAAAATTCTACGAAAGTCTGTTACAATTAAGGAGAAATGCACACCAACTACAAATCAAAAACATTTTGATGTCGCCAGATTAAATAAGCCATCCTGTTCCAAGCAAAATTGATAATGGCCATCAAACCTTTCCTTCTAGATATTCTCGACGAGACAAGAATGAATCTAAACTTAAAAAATTTGTTAAGAACAAATTTGATACACCCGGAAGCATACAGAAGATTGGAAAAAATGCCCCTTTATTTGAAGATGCACCATCAAGAGAAAAATCGAGTATATAAGGAATTAGAATTCCCAGTGATCAGAAAGAAACGATGAAACAAAACAGGCTGAATTACAATTTTCAGTATAGCCTTACAAAGACTGAGATTGAATAAAATTCTGCAATCTGATGAAATCGATGTTCTCTGAAAACTAGCATTCAAGTTTAACGTACAAACGCCTCCAAAGGCGACCGACTACTTAAAAAATTTAATTTCTCTTTAGCCAGGTGCAATCAAGTGGTTGGTTGGATGTTGGAGCTTTAGGAGGTTGAATGAGAGATACGATGGCAGGCACGAAGCAGACACCCACGCCAGTTTCCGGCGCCAGAAATTGATGTCGAGAAATCGGCGACGAGGATGAGGCAGTCAGTGCGCCAGATCGCCCAGACACGAAAACGACCGAAAGCAGCCAAAAAATATCTATCTAGTCGCAGCACAGGTGGCGACGTTTGAATACAAAACGTTGGAAGAAGGAAATATTCGTAAACGGTTCATCTCAAAACGATGTAGTGGAGTTAGACGGTGGTGTGTGAATATGTGCTTATAGTGTGATATGATGTTAAGTTGTATGGTGCTGTTTGGTTGGTTCGTGGAATGTACTGTTTCGGCATTTGTCTTCACGCGAAGGAAAACCTGGATTTTCTCCTACTCCTCCAACAGAAATAAAGAGACGCAGAAAAGATACTCGTTTGCATGTTGTATTGGTAAACAGAGAAAGATGGGACTTGCGGTGTTTAAAGTGGGCGGTTTATCGGAGGGCAATCGGGATGTTTTTGAGAACGTCCTCCAGTTCTGGGGTTAAGTGACCGACGTTGCCAAGATAAATGACGGGAAGAAACTTGAACTTATACTTGACATGTTGGGTTTGGTTCCCGGTAGGCGTGATCAGAACTGATAATCGTCAATATTTTACAAAATAGGGTGGGGAAAAAAATCAACAGTGTGATAAGGTGGACGGTGAAGAGAAGGGAGAAAATGGAAGAAAGAAGCAATCAGATCAGGATGTCAAATGGGATATTTCGATTGTGATCTATGGCCCGATAGACGTATCGACTTTTGGAGTAATGATCCAGTCCAATCATCCCCCAACAAACTCGCCTCTCTTTTCGACAAAAACATTTCTTTTGATGTGGTTTGAGGACGCAGAAACATGGTTGATCAATAAGTGGACGGACAAACGTTTTATAAGTTTAGATTAGTGTACGCGGATGACAGCCCCGGAAGTTTTCGCACAGCACAAAAAGTATGGAAGCGTGTCTCTGAGCTCCGCAGCCCAATGAAGGGTGTAAGTAAAAGTGGAAGCTCAGTATGAGAGCAAAGGATACAGGCGGAGACACGTGCCTCAGAGGACCAGACATACGTTTCTTTCTTGAAATATACAGCTGTTAATTTTAAAAGGATGACTAAATAGGATGCCCTGGGTTTTGTTTGGTTTAGAATTAATTTGCCAGATTCGGAACTATTCCTCTAGTCGAGCGAGAGCCCGAACCAGGTGGCGAGTCGAGATCGTGACATTCGAGCCACTGGCCCAGAGGTCGGTTTCGTCTGCATACTGGGTTATGTGGACGGTTAGGAAGTTAAATAAAGCTAGAACTGAAAGGGCTTCGGGTCTTGGGATATCGTGGCAATAGAGAGAGTATCGAACCTTGAGGCACTTCAGACCGTGGAGTCATAGAATTGTAAAGGTTGTCTTTTACTCGCACTCTATGCTGACGGTGCGATAAAAAAATGTTGATGATTCTGAAGAAGCCGGCTGGAACAACACATGATATAGAGTGTGCTGTTGGTGTGACATGATATTCAAAAACATTGAACCAACACATGTACTGTTAAGGTTGGATTAGACTACGACATATAAGTTCTAGGTATAACTTCTTGAATGATGTAATTTAAGTTTACAGAAATGAAAGTTTGGAATACTAACTCTTAATAGAAGAATATTACACTTGGAGACGAAGTAAATTAATGGAAATTATGCAAGGAAAAGAAGCAAAGAAAAAAATTTGTTGTAACAAAATGGCGGATCCATTGGATATTTGAAAAAATTTTAACATTACACTGCTAACTGGAAAATATACAAACTAAGGCTTCTACAATATTTTATAGCGAATAATATTTCACATTTGGAGAAGAAATCAAGAACTTCAGAAAATACTAGAGGAGCGTTGTACTTCAAGAACGTGTGTGTTTGCAGCACGGCATAAATTCTACAACGCTAAACGGAATAGGGATGAAACTACGATGGACTCGCCCGCATGTGTAAAATATTTTGCGTCATCTTGCAAGTATGAAGACGAATTAATGGTCGTGATAGCGGATCGCTTTATTATGGGATTAGAAAAAGGTCCGATAATAGAACAGTTACTTGAAGAGGAACCAGGTAATTTAACGTTTCAGAAAGCAGTGGAAATTTCTGTCGGAGAAAAGGCTTCCAAGAAGAATTTTAAAGCAGATGGGCATGCAGTGGTAAACAGTGATGATGTTATTAGTAAATTGCAGGCGTGGAAGAAGTAACAAAGCGGTCCGAATCCAGATACACCAACTACAACAGGTCTTCGAATGGTAAAAGCATCAGTGACAATGAGTGTTCATAAAAACCAATGTTTAGTATGTGGTAAATATAATCATAATGAAAATACTTTTAGTTTTAAGAATTACAGATGTAATAATTGTTATAAGATAGGGCATCTAGAAAATATTTGTAAGCGTGGAGCAGGCAGACATTGTTTTTTTTTATTAATATGTATTAGAACAAAATTCGACAATGACTCAATTTTGAAGCAACTATTCCGTTTGAAAGCACGTAACGAAGATAATAGAAATATACAGGGTGTAGAATAGATTTGCGCACCATAGGGATTTCAATAGTAAATTGTTTTAGAGCAAAAGTATCCATACTGTTTTTATATAGAAAAAAGTATTTGCTGCATTTGTACATGTTGTTGCTTTCTATTTTCCATTTTCTAAAACTAGAAAAATTAAAAAGAGTAGATGCCTAGTTTTATAACAATCAGATGTGCATTGAAGTCATTTTAACAAAACATTTTTTGTTTACTTGTTCACATAAGTTAATTTAATTGTTAGGAGTCATTGTTAATACATTTGTATTAGTGTTTGACTCATAAAATGTATTCAGTAGACGAAAAAGTGCAAATAGCGAAATTCTACACCCTGTATAGGATACTCTACCAGACCTTTCCTATATGAGATTAGTACCAAATACCTGAAGTTTATGGGAAGTAATAAATACTGAATGGTCTTCGACTGCTTTAGTGTGAAGTGTAGTAAATTAAAGTTTTGCTTGTTTTTTACCTCTGTACCTATTTTCGGAATATACTAGTATTCCCGAAATACCTAATCGTAAAATTCTAAAAAAAGAAAATCGATTCTACACCATTGAATACGCCTCGCAGCTAATATGATAACACAACTGCAAGAATGAACTCGTCACTTGAGTTAGTTTCGTCGCAGAAGTTGTCTGTAACATTATAGTTGTTTTTTATTTTTTGTAAGTGTGAGAGTGATTTTTTTGTGAAAATGCCAAAAGCAAGACTAAGTGTTGGTGCACGTAAAAAGAGTCACAAAAGGATTCTAGAGGAAGCTAGACATACGTAAGTACAGTAAGATCGTTAATGCTTGTCCAAAGAAAATTGTTTTCAGCAGGTGATGTTATCTATATTTGATTCCGTTTACTGTCATTTACTTATAGGATAAAGTTGACCGCTAAAAAATTCTTTTTGTAATGAGGTTTATGCCACCCTGAAAACACTTTTGTGAAAGTGGTTGCCTACTGTTTGAAACAAATAATTTTTAAAGAATGAGCTATGACAAATATAATCGCGCCGATCGTCATCCGTCAGCATTCGTCCTTACTCGGTTTTGTCGCCAACTTTACATTAAAATAAAGGTTTGATAACGACCATGGAAAATAATGTCGCCTGGACAAGCACTAATGATCTTACTGTGTTATTTGCCTGTAGTAAATTTTCAAAGGTTTCAATTTTTAAAGATTTCAAAAATCCGCCCGAGGGATTTTTAAATTTCTTCACGTGTTATTGTATACTGATCAAACGTCGATTTGTTTTTTAAATTATTATGTAAATTAATTTATTTCTTTTTAGAAAACTTTTAAATAAGCAGAAAATGCTTGCAATGTTGCAGTTAATCAGCAAGATTACTGTCAATCTACTCCAATTGAACAGGATACAGTATTTTTGTGAATTTGGAAATGAGATGAACCATAGTGATGGTGACACTGTTTTTATGGACGTTGTGATCCATGATGAGAATGATCAAGAATCCGTCACAAATTCTTGTGTTATCGACCAAGACCTACTTGAAAGTGAGGCTGTAGACAACGACGAGCATGAACACACGTCAACTGACAATGTTTATGATATTGAAGTAGAACGTATGAACACCAATGTAGAATTCTGCATAAGTAGAAAACGTATAGTAGACATTGGATTTTTCCTAAGTGCACTAAAATCCCCGAAACACGAAAGTACTATCATATTGAAAACTTACGTGGTATGTAGTCTTTAAAAAATCAAATTTTAGGATTTGGCTATTCATTCTACGATATGGTTCTGATAAATGAAAAGATAGAAAGACTGAAAAGTATTTTTTTTAAATGCGTAATATGCAATAAAATAGAAAGTGCTAGATCAGCAGCTCCAAAGATATTCTCGTCTCCTAACATGGCTGCAGTCATAGGTTGTATATCAGTTGGCATAGGGCATACCCAACTAAATGAATTTTGTGCAAGTCTGGATATGCCTGGCATGTCAAATAAGTCTTATCAAACAAAAACTTAGTGACATAAGCAGCTGCCGAAGGAGCGCGATTAGCACTGGAACGCGGGGACATAGATAAAAACGGCACACCAGTAATTTTCGTTATAGTAGCTGGCTCCTGAAGCAAACGTTCCTATAGCACAAATTACAATGCTTTATCTGAGGTTGTAAGTAAAACTTTCAGTTAAATACTTTAACTTTTGTTTGTTTTGCTTTATTTGCAGACATGCATTATTGATGCTATTACGAAGAGAATCCTCTACATGGGAGTAAAAAATAAACACTGCTATGTATGCAGTAGATCAACTATTGCCAAAGCACATGCATGTTTTAAAAATTGACAAAAAACCTCTACCGCCATGGAAACTCCTATCATTGCCGAAGGCTTCCAGAAATCAAAACAAACACATAATTTAGTTCATGGTATAGTCATAGGTGATGGTGACAGTAGCGTTTACAAAACATTAGTAAAAACGGCACCTTATGGACCTATATTTCACATTCAAAAGATTGAATGCCAAAATAATCTTCTTCGGTGTTATATTGACAAATAACATGAACTTTCAAAGGATACTAGTATTTCAAAACTTCAAAGAGTTCTTGTTAGAAATTCCCACACACTTAGAAGATTTAGAAACGCTGTAATTAAAGCTGTCGAATATCGTAGTGGAACTATCATGGATCTTCCTTGTGATCAGATAATTACTGTACTTAGGGAAGACATACGAAATAGATCTAAACATATACTGGGTTATCATGATAGCTGCACAGATTACTTTTGTTCCAAAAATACGAGTTTTTTTGCCCGTACGAGCAATTAATTAAAAGTGGTAGACACTACTATTCTGCCCCAGTAATACACGGACTAAGCCATTATAGTAATAAACTGTTTCTAGGAAACTACTTCTATTGGTTTAGAAAGCACCATATATAAGAAGATCTCGGTTAGTGAACAATGCCGAGAGCCTATTGTACAATGTGGACACGAATTCCACCAAGGCTTATAATTCCGTTGTTGCCAAATTTGTTGGTGGTAAACGAGTTAATTATTCATTAAAAGGGTCGTATGAAACACGTTGTAAAGCCGCTACTACTTCTTTTAATTCTAAAGGATATTTTGTCGACATAATATATGGAAGTACAGACGACACTATTGCAGGATATTATACCAAAAGTTGCTTGAAGAAACGCGAGAGACAGCAGTTACGTACAAAAAAACATAAGCAAAAATTCCTAAATGTATTACTTTTTTTAGTTGTAAAGCCTTGCAGACAAATATGTAAAACGCTCATTCCATTCTGCGGATGCTGACTATGGCCCAGATGCAGAGTAAGGATCCCAAATTTTTTAAACAAAAATGCAACGAATTCGTGCAAAATCATCTAACAGCGTCTAACTTTGGAAAAATTTGTAAACTTTGCAAAACTACTTCCACGGCTAAACCAGTTCCTAATCTGCTATACAAATCTTTCAAGGGAAGTAATGCAATACGATTTGGGTTGGAAAATGAAGGGAACGTTATAAAGCAATTCGAAGCTGCATGCGGCCTCCAAGTAGAAAGATCTGGGCTCGTTGTAGATACCGAGTTACCTTTTCTAGCATGCTCTCCAAACGGCTTTATTGACGATGATGCAGTCATTGAAATTAAAACATCGGTCAAAAGTGGTAATTTAGCACCAATCAATGCTTTTAAAGCCAAATTAATAGATTTCTGCAAATTCGATGACAACAGAAAAACTATCTCTTAAAAAGCCTCACAACTGCAAGGCCTTCTCCATATTAAAAAAAGGGTTTTCTGTTATATTGCTGTTGCAACCCATGCCGGAATTTTGTTGAACGTATAACAAAGTAAAATAATGCTTCATATTTATTGTAAACGTTTTAGCTATCTTCGGTATTACAGAGATGAAAACTTCTGGAGAGGCATGGAAGTCAGAATGAGAGCATTCTACACCAATGTACTTTTTCCAGAACTCATCGATCCTCGGTTTTGCCGAGGAATGCACCTTCAACAAATCTATTTGCAATGATTGAATATTATTTAGGAGCGAAAAATCTGGGAAGCCCATTACAATGGTTTATTTGCATGCTACACGCAAATGAGCTTCCGTTGTGGCATTTAATGCAGAGTTTGGATGGGAAAACCACTGATCCAAAAGGCTTTTTAGAAATAATTGGCAAACTCTTGAAAAGTTGCGAGAATCTACCAATAAACTCATTTTGAAAAAATTGGAGTGGTACTACCCGCTGTCAATTTGAATAAGTATTTTAAGTACGGACCAGAAGTACTTGCATGACATGTCTCTAGGTGTTTCAATGAGAAATGTAACATCCCATAGACAATTCTAAAACTACATGTTGCCACTGCTGATTCTTCAAAAAACTTGAAAACCTTAACCGAATATGTCATCAGAGTATATGCCTTAACCTGGTTTGAAATCAAGTTCCAACCATTATGTAGGGACAGTCACAAACATCTACGTAAGATTATAAGATAGTCTCGTTACCTTTCCGATGATCTTAAGAAAGTAATTGACCCAATCATACAAAGAAATGGATATTTTGGTCACCCAGAAAACATTTAGTTAGATATGATGGCAGATGATAGTAAACAACAACAAACAACTTTCATTAATAACATTTTGCCGTATTATTGACCGAAATGAAACTTTGCTTTAACATAAAATGATTTTTTCTTAATTGCCATGACCGTCTTGGAGTTTAAAAACTGAAAGTGTGCTTGAAATTCTTTTCAAGCCAAGCAGGGCGGTATCCCAAAACATCAAAACAAGATTCAAATATTCACCTATAGTGAAATCAATCCGGGGACATCTTGCCCTTTACCGAACTAATTCTGTTGTCTGTTGTAAGCCTATTGTAGTTATAACAATTCAAAGACTTTTAATTTACGACTTTCACGAGTGGTAAGTGGTGGAAGGTGTTGCCTAACTTATAGAATGCAGATCAGATCAGTAATGTATCAGCTTCAGTGATTTCAAAGCTTGTTTCTGATATGGTTGCAGTCTAACAAATTTGGTCATTAGATACTAAAATCTAAGCCTAAAATATATGCTTTTATAGAAGTTTTAATTTAGTTAATAAATTCGTTTGTTGGTTTTTCATGCCGTTAATTGGAAACTATCGAATTTGATAAAAAGCAATTAAATCATTCTTCTTGCATATTATTCTATAAAAACACCCAAAATATAAACAACCAACATATCCAGGCTTGGAGAGTTTCACGACGAAACATTCTTAAAAATACCCTCACAATTTGGTTGCCTAAAACCTAATACCTCTCATTAGAAGCCTCAAAGTCAGGGGCAGAAACAAAATTTTGTAAGCCACGCACGCTACGTACCATTTGTACTTTATGAAAAGGTTCAAACCGATATTAATAAATTATTCAAACTAGGCACCTTCAAACCTGAAGAATTTGGCGACTGGACCACACCAATTGTGGCAGTTTTAAAAAAGAATGGTTCAGTTAGGTTATGTAACACATGGGCTGAAAAGTCCCAGACCTAACAAAAAAAAA
>VTPC01008077.1:516-11248 GCA_011009095.1 Ignelater luminosus
AAGAAAGAAGGTTTTCTATCGCCTCCTTATGATAGATGTGGTAAACGCATGGATTATCTATAAGGAAAAGACAAAGGAAAAAAATCCTTTCCTGTAATTTATAGTGCCCCTGGAAGAAGAAAAACAGCAGCTGTGCAGTTTATCGAAGAAAAGAAGACGATCTCGGAAAAGACAGTCTTTACATCTTCCAGTGGAAGGTACAACGAGTAGCAGATGCAAAAGGTGTGCGAAAGACAAAAAGACAATTTGGCAAGAGTGTGACAGTCCACTGTGTTTTACATTTTTCGAAGAGAGAAGGTTTTCTATAGGATTGATGGTACATAAAAGTACCACAACAAAAGACTAATGATACTTATATGTACCACCACCCCCATCAACCCTCAATCATCAACTCCCCAGCCAGGAGAACACCGGCGAGCTGGACGCGCCTGACACGGACTAAAAGGGAAGGGAAATTGTTTCAAACTGTTTTGTTGTTTCTAACAATTCATTTTCTGTTGCAGGTATCTGAAACACAAAGCACTATAGGTCGACTACCGGCTAATAAATCTAATGAAGAAACAATAGAAATTGCTTGAAAGTGCACAAAATTTACTCTCTACAGAAGATAACCCAGGAGTCTTTCGAGAGGGCAATAGGACTACAGCTAAAAGAAATGACCAAAATATAACGCTGCGTAGCAGAAAAATTGATTTTGGAAGTAATGTTTTATGGACAGTTAGAGAAGCTGACACTCCAATCATCAATAGCATTAGACAACAGTACTTATATTCATCTCGTTCCCTCACCATTTCCTAGTTCATCGTCCAACTTATACAACTATTATAACTCTCCTGGAGTTTCACAATGTAATTACACTACAAATGAAGCACTACAACACACTCAAGCACCAACTATTCGCCAAGAAGTATTTAATAAAGAATTTCTAATGTTGCTTCTTACCTGTATATAGCTTGGCATGTTTCTGAAATTATTTCTGACAATAACTGTGGTGATATTGCAGTACTAAACTTTAGACCAGTATAATCTCTTCCTGTTTCTAAATATCTTAAAGTAGCAACCAGTCGCTATTCACCAGGAAGTAGTTGGAGACGAAGACAAAACAATTCAAATAACAAAATTTGACGACAAAGTCTTAATTTGTTCATACGGACTGAAAAGTTCCACATTTTACACAACTGGAGCAATAGGAGGTGACATTTGCAGAACCGAATGTATACAGAAACGTCTGCTGGTAGTGTATCGTAAGCACAAAGACCCACCTTTATTTTGACCAGATTTGGCATCAGCGCATTATGCGCAATCCACGTTAGAGTCGCTTAGAGCAAACAATGTCTTTTTGTCTCAAAAGATATGAATCAACCAAACTGTCCGCAACTCTGTCCTATCGAACGCTACTGGGCAATTGTCAAGAGGAAGGATAGACGCGATGGACAGACTGCTTACAACATAAGAGAATTTAAAAAATTTGGGGCGCTGCTGTTTGTAAGGTCAATGCCAAAGGTGTGCAAAACTTAATGAAAGGCATCCGCGGAAAAGTTAGGAAACTAAAGTCCCAATTGATTTTTCATTGTTTTTTCTGTTTAATCACATGTACAACATATAAAAGTTGTTTTATTTTTTAAATTTTACTTTTCACATTTAAAAATTAATAAAATGTTAGCAAATGTCAGTGAGCTCTTTATTTCTGGGATAGTTCTTAGAGGGTAACAGAATTGTGGAATTTGGGTATATCATCGCTAGGGTATCTTCAGTACAAACATACCAAAACAAGCACATTAGGAAAGCTGCTTGTAGAAGATGAAACTCGCAAACATTTGGGGCCCACAACAAAGGCGTTTCTTTAATAAACATCGGGGCAGTTTGGGAGACGAATTGCTAAAAATTGCATGGATGTACCACAAATGCCTGCACCTAACACATTGTTCAATAAGTCCCGAGACTAACCCAAAGATGGTGCTAGTAGTACCAAACTAGCCACGTTTCCCTAGAGTGCGAACCTTCACATGAAACGTGTAAAAATTTCACGTCGATTGGACCACAAACATCAGAGTTATCGAGGTTAGAGTAAAGTCACTTTGTAATTTGTTTGAAAAATGGAACAAAGCGAGTTTCGCGTGTTGATAAAACATTGTTTTTTAATGGGTAAAAAACACCGTAGAAGCCCAGCAATGGCTTGAGAAACGTTACCCGGACTCCTCTCCATCCAAATCAACGATTTGTCGTTGGTATGCTGAGTTTAAACGTGGTCGTACGGACACAAACGATGCGGAACGTTCGGGTAGGCCATTGGAAGCCGTTACACCGGAAAATGTGAGTGAAGTATTCAAAATCGTAATGAAAAATCGCAAAGTAAAGGTCCGTGAGATTGCAGAAATGACACAGATATCATCTGGAAGCGTATTTACAATCCTTCATGAAAAATTGAGCATGAAAAAGGTTTTTTCCAAGTGGGTGCCGCGATTGCTTTCAATGGAACAAAAACAGCAACGAATCGACGATTCAGAGAGCTGTTTATCGCTATTTACTCGCAATAAAAAGGATTTCCTGCGTCGATACGTGACCATGGATGAAACATGGATACATCATTTCACTCCGGAGTCGAATCGGCAATCATCTGAGTGGCGCATGGCTGGCGAAAGCCGCCCAAAGCGTCCAAAAACGCAGCAATCTGCTGGCAAAGTCATGGCGTCTGTTTTTTGGGATACACATGGCGTCATTTTCATTGACTACCTGGAAAAAGGTAAATCGATCAACAGTGATTATTATATTGACTTGTTGGTACGTTTGAAGGAGGAGATCGCAGCAAAACGACCGCACATGAAGAAGAAGAAAATCCTTTTTCAGCAAGACAATGCACCATGCCACAAGTCCATGAAAACAATGGCAAAAATCTACGAGTTGGGCTTTGATTTGCTTCCCCACCCCCCGTATTCGCCAGATTTAGCCCCCAGCGACTACTGGCTCTTTGCTGATCTCAAAAAAATGCTCCAGGGAAAAAAATTTGGCTCGAATGAGGAGGTCATTGCCGAAACTGAAGCCTATTTTGAAGCAAAGGATAAATCCTTCTATAAACATGGTATAGAAATGTTGGAAAGGCGTTGGAAAGATTGTATCACTCTAAAAGGAGATTATATTGATGAATAAAAATGATTTTTGAAAAAAAAAATGTTGTTTTCGTTGTTAGTCTCGGGACTTATTGAACGATGTGTTAATACTGTGTACGAGGACGGAGCTCCATGGATAACAGTGTATCTGGGTGGTTCTTGGAGCAAAAGATCATAGGGGCAAATTATGATGCTCTATCTGGAATGGTGGGATTTTCATAATTTTCTTTGAAGCAAAGTTTAATGACAACTTTAATGCAGTAGATATCCTATATTTCTAAATTTTAGTTTGGTATAATAGGTCAACATACAAGACAGCTTTTCTTTGTAGGCGTAAGAAACAAGTTTTGTTCCATTTGCACCCGAGCTGCCAATAAAAATATTAAAACAGCAGATCATATTTGTTATAAAAACTGGAATCAGTCTTCACCAGCAATGGAAGCAGATATGGTGGTTGAAGGATTTTCTATAAGTAAAGCAATGAAGGGTGTTGGGAAATTCATTTCGGATGGAGATTCTAGTACATTTGCAAAGATAAAAGAAAAAGTGCCTTACGGACATTTAGTTCGCAAAGTTGACTGTACTAACCATGCTCTTAGGAACTATGGGAAACATTTACCAAAGACCACCCAAGAAAACTTCTAACTCAATCTGCAATTGAGCATTTACGAAAAAGGGCCAAAATCTCAATATATGAACATTCCAATGGAGATCAGAATATTCAGTTATTAAAGAATGCTTGCAGAATGGCTTGTATCATGTGTTTGGGGATCATACTGCCTGTAAGGAAGGCATCTGCAATTCTGTTGGAGACACTAGTAAGAGCAAACTGGCAGAACTAAAGTCAACAACTATGTTCAATCACTTACACGGTAGGAATCGAAACTGAAAAAATCCTAAGGCGCATTAGATTTATTGAACAGAAAGGCCCACCTATTGATCGAGAATGAAAATAAGAATCGCGCTGAAAGAGCAGGGAGGATCTTATGAACGATGCGTGCATATTTCTGAACCATAAGTTTCAGTGGCACTATAGTTCATGGAAAAAAAGTAACTGGTCAAAGTCCCGGGAAGTACTTCAAAAAGTTTATGACCAGCAGCACACAAAAAAAATGAGAAGACCAAGACAAGAAAAAAGTTATTATTTGATATAGAAACTCCGCCACCAAAAAACCAAAGCTGAAAAGAACTAATAATGAATCTTGTTCTGATGCAACACAGCCAGATGAAGATGATGTAGTGATACAAGAAGTGGACAGGATCGTTAAAAACTTACAGGTATAAAAAAAAGATTAAATAAGAAATGTTAAGAAAAAGATTTGTATTATTTACCTCATGCCATAATACCGTAAAGTCGTGTTTGGGAAAAAATCATTTCTTTTCGGAAATTTGTGAACATGGCATTGCAAAAGAAAACAGGACCATCCAAATGTTCGAACAGACTGCCAATGTGAAAGTCGAAAACTGTACGAGCAGTAAGAGAAAAGTATGGATCTATCGATCATTTTTCTTTTAAGGTCTAGTAGGAAATGATGCACTGGTGGAGGTCAAATGTTTGTATTAGTCATCAAATTGGAGGCAAAATCAATTGCAGAAGTGTTAGAGAAAAACAAGAAAACCTGCCTTCAGAAAACTGATGATAAGATAGCACTAAAACGAAAACACAACTATTATTATCAGATACAGGGTCAGCTAAATATAATGAAGGGGAGCAAATTTTACTTCATTGTATATGTAGCAGATGACAGAACTGTTTGTTGAAGAGGTCTTTAGACATGAGAAGTTATGGAGAGAAGAAATGTTACTTGTTTTAAAACAGTTCAATATGCAGTGCATACTATAATACTTTTCAGGTAAAGTCTATTGGAAAAAGATCTTCCAGTGTACTTACTCCCAGAACAGCACGAAAAGTTAAAAGACTTAGAACAAATCTAAACACATTGAGGTGCAAGTTGTTTCAAACTCAGAAAAAAAAATAAAAAATGTTTCTGCAGAATGAACAAAATATACAGCTGAACTAAGATTAGTCAGCTAATTAGAGATGAAAAATTGTTTCTTTCTAAAGAGGCACACACTTTGTTTGCCAATGATTAAAATCGGCTTTTATAGATAAGTGTAGCCATCGATATGACGATAATTTAAAAGGGGTGTGCTTATTATCGAATTGTGCTTCACCTAAAGGTTACAGAACTACCTCAACAGTTCTTAATTTACCCATGGTAAGAACTAAATTAACAGTCAATCATGGAATTAATCCTGCCTTGAAAGAATATCTTTCTAGATCAACAGATGCAAAAGAGGAACTTGCATGTTGTCTCTTTGATGAAATATCTGTAAGTGAAGAAGTTCATTTTGCCAGCAAAAGAAATAAAACAGTGGGTGTCATAGACACTGGCAACCATCGTACAAATGCTACAGCTAACTCAGCCTTGGTATGCATGACAAGAGGTGTTGCATAGAACTGGAAGCGCATCTTGGATTACTGGTTTGTGGGTGCCAAATCCACCAAATAATTTGCTAGCTCAATCTTTACCTTTACTTTATTTATTTCGTAACTAACAACAACCTTCATTTCATATTAACTATGTTACAAAAGTAAATCCATAACATACATAACAATCCTCCCACCATCACCATCAGCTGTTCTAAATTCGTATGTCGTGAGCTGTTTTTCGTAGTTTAAACTTGTACCACACCACAGAATATCCAAAAAAAAATCAATAAAAATGTCAGATGTTTTACAGGAATTGTTTATTGGTAACTCCTAACAACCTCTATTCCATATGTAACTATGTTACAAAGCTAAATTAGTAACATACATAACAGTAGTATTACAAATTATTGAACCCACATATACAACAAAGGTATAGCACTGGTACTGTGTGGTACTGTTTTACTGTACATTCAATGCTCTTTCTTACTGTGCAATAAAATTTAACATATCTTTGTTGTGTGACTTACTATGACAGGTTTTCATAACCTCACATTTTTTAACGTTTTTAAATGGCGGTAAACTTTTGAACAGCAATATATTTAGTTTCATCTTGGGAATCTGTGCTTATTACATTTCGTGTAGTTTAACAAGGCCTTTCTTTTGATGTACTATACATTGTGTAGAAATATAGTGTGCTGCTCAAAACTCGTTTGTTCCAAGTAGCCCCTGAAAGTGCAAGAAAATGGGGCTACTTGGAACACAGACAAAACTTAACTTTTTCTTCCTTTATTTAGAAAAATGCGTAATTATAAGCGAAAACCAGGTGCTAAAAAATATGCTGATTATTCAGCAGATAATTTGGCCGAAGCTTTGCGTAGTTGCCAAGAAGGAATGCCTTACAGAGAAGCTAGTGTGGCCTATGGAATTCCTATAAGTACATTGAGTCGGAAGTTGAATAATTTGAATAGTGAAACTCCTGGACACCCAACGGCTTTATCTCATTATCTCATGAAGAAGAATCCTGTATTGTTGATAATTTCAAGTGTGTTGCTAAGTGGGATTCCCTATGACCAAAATGGATTTGCGTGGCCTTGTGAAAGATTATTTGGACAGAAAAGGTATTAGCCACCCTGATTTTACTGACAATTATCCAGGGGATGAATGGTGCCTGGAGTTTCTGAATCGAAATCAAGGTCATTTGAGTACTAGATTAGCCAATAATATCAAAAAAAGCCGTGCTGACGTTGGCCCTAAAATAATCAATGAATATTTTGACAACCTGGTTGAAACGTTGGCCAATGTTCCGCCAGGAATATTTTTAATTACGATGAAACAAATTTAGTTTTGACCCGGGGAAGCAAAAAGGCATTGCGCATCGTGGTACTAAGCATTTTGACGTAATTAAGAACAGCACAAAAGCAGCTGTGTCCGTAATGCAATATCTCCCTACACGGTGTACAGGGCTGAAAATTTGTGGTCCACCTGGGCAGCAGGTGGTCCAAAAGGCGCCAAGTTCAACCGATCAAAAAGTGGTTGATTTGAAGCTACCACTTTTCTCGACTGGTTTGAGTCAGTTTTTCTTCCACATGCACGAAAATTGCAAGGACCTACCGTTCTTATTGGCGATAATTTATCAAGCCACTTTTCTATTGACGTCCTGAAAAAAGCTGAAGAAAACAACGTGAAATTTGTCTGATTACCACCTAATGCAATTCACTTGTGCCAGCTCTTAGACGTTGCATTTTTTCGGCCTCTTAAGCAACATTGGCGTAAAGTTTTGGACAACTACAAAAAAGCAAATCCTAAAGCGCCATCTATAGCTAAAGATGCATTTCCCAAATTGTTAAAACAGTTGATGGAGCAAGTCATGATCAAAGGAAAAGCGAATTTAGTCAGTGGTTTCGAAGCTTGTGGAATCCCTGAATCCACAGAAAATCCTCAACAAACTTCCGGAAACTCAACAAGAGATTGAGCAAAATCGATCAGTCCTCAACGATTCTGTTTTGTCTTACTTGAAGAATATGCGTCATGATAAACGAGAAAGAAGACCAAGAAAGAAAAGATCAAAGTTGAGCATTGAACCAGGAAAAAGATGTGGAAGTTCTTAAATTTGGAATCGAAAGAAAGTGAAGATTCCAAAAGTTCTGCAGAAGATGAAGAAAGTCAAAATGTTGAAAGGATTTTCAGTTTTTTTTGCAGTACCAACCGAAACCTGGTCCCGATTCTTTGCTTGCACCTCGACCTGCTTGCTGCACTGCTTGAGACTGATAGACTTAAGCCGTAGAGGGTAGACTTTGCCTTACGTAGTGTGTATTAACGATATAACCTTCGTTGTTTTATTTGCGCTGTAAGCTCTGCACCTTTTATTCCAGCTGATCGACCCCTGGAAAGACCGAATCTCCAGCGTAGCTGCCCGGTGATCCCTCATCTGACGCATCAAGGACGAGGTGGGGGAGTAAACCCCCTTCCAAATCTGGCGCCCGAGCACCGACCGTCCATCACCAAAGTGTAAAACGCGACACTTTTTGGCGCTTAATCAGGGGCGTCTCATACATTGACGTGCGCCAACCACCGCCCGCAAAAAAAAACGCGTCATAATACATAACATTACAAAATCTGGTTCAAGAGCATTACCAAGTTATTATGAAATTCGAAAAGCGAGGGAAGACTGCCTACCAGTTAAAAATTCAATTACTATTACTGATACCAATCTGCTAATTTTTAGGTGATATGATAATAACATTATTACATTTGCCACAAATTATCATAATTAAAACACATACAGAAAGTTGACAGTGTGGCTTCTGTAAACGGTAAAAGAACAAAAATCCAAGTAAACTCTCCATCGATCGTTCAGATGTACAATCAATATATGGGTAGCGTTGACCGTTTCGACGAACATTTGGATCCTACGAGAGTGGGACTTCGCGGGAAAAAATAGTGATGCTCTCTTTTTGCATTTGGTTTAGATGCTGCTTGCCATAATGTTTGGTTAGCGTGAAAGCTTTTGGCGTTATTATTGCTTTCTGGTATTGATTTCTAAGTTCATGTATTTTATTCGTAGGTAAGTGTAAGTGCAGAGTGTTGTTATTCAGCTTCTACTGAAACACAGAGACGGAGAAGCAAAAAAAGAGAAAAGAGATCAAAACGACAGACTGCATTTTATTCTTACTTAAAGAAGGGAAACATTACGTTTCGAGTTTGTAAGAAAATATTCCGGAATTGGAGAATAGTTCGTTGCTTCATGGGAGAAGGGTGAAACTAATACAATTAATTTGGAGAAAGAAAATCCCATTATTGTCGAACGAGCTCGCAAAAACTTTATGAGATTCAAGTCCCACCTGTATACAGCTTACGCTGAGGATTGGCGTGAGGAAAAATCATTCCGCTTCTATCGGCTACTCTTTTTGCAAACACGTTTGACAATGTCTAAAGCTTCTGCTGAATTACTATAATTCGACAATACAAACGACCAAACTCAAGCAGACGGCGGTACTAGGTCAGATACAAGTTATCACTTGCTTCGAATGGTGAGGACTTTTTATAAATTTCTCTTCTTTACTGTTAATTGTTTTAGTAAGCAGCTATAACTTCTGAATCTGCATTCAAGATCATGAAATTCTTGGCGCTCTTTACATTACAATTTATTCTTTATACATTTACAAAATAAAAATGTACAAAGCTTTTATATGCGTTATATTAGTTTACATCACCCTAACCCAATGACACCTACACTAGATAATATCCTCTAAATAACATGTTTCTGGTAAAAATATAAAATCAAACTTATCACCACCTACACTTATCTCTTACCGCTACTGAATTGCAGGCTACCTCAACTAACGACATTCACAAATTGTGACGCATCAATACCAAGGACCAATTTTCTTTCAGAGAAAAGTTGTGAAGCATCTCCTTCAGAAACAGGAGTTATGTAAGGCTTTATTTTGATTTTTTATGCAACCTAGGGATGGGATCAGATAAATTTATTTCATTTGTTTCTCAATTCTTAGCAATGTTGAATTGAACCTACGATGGAAACTGTGGATAAGGCTGGATATGCCACAGATGCAACTGCAGGTACTTCGAAGTTAGAGAATTCTTCTCTACTTTCTGAGGCAAGATTTGAATATGTACTTTAAATGCCAAATAGTTTTTCATTTGAACATACTCATAATAATGAAAAACGAATTAGACTTTATACAGGATTACCTCATTGCCAAGTACCTGAAACAAACAAAAGAAACAAAAACCATAAGTTGCAATTTTTGAAAAAAGAGGGTTTCTAAACTGTTATATATACGTATCTATGATATACCTAGCTATTTTAAAGTATGAAAAAGCATGATCTATATTTCTGATTCCAGGTGCTGTTGTCAATGCCAAGTGGCTGAAACTTAGAGAATGCTATCGAGAGGCAATAAGAAGGCAAAAGAAGGAAACAACTGAACAGAAAAAAGATCCCCCAAAGCCTTAGACATATCAGTAGTAAATGGAGTGTCTGATACCGTTTATGAAAAACAGATCTGACTTCGAATGTGGAATCGCCAAGAATGGACAGTGCCGACGAAGACGAATCGCTATCTAACGGAAGAGGGGCAAGAAATGAAGATCCTGATGAACCACCCAATAAATACCCCGAAACTTGTGACGATGAAACCGAAAATACTGACGCCAAGACCCTGAAAAATGATGACAGCGACTCCGCGGTGTCCGCCTCTTCTTTTACATCACTTTAAAATAATAATACGGATTTTTACTTGGCTTTTTTCAACTATTACTAATTTTTTACTGTTTCGATTGTATTGATCAAAAAAGTCTTTCGACAAATACATCAAGTTTTAACAAACAAAAACCTAGCCCATCTAAAAATGCAAGCGCAGCCAACTTAGTAGTACAAAAGTATGAGAAGCAGCAAGTAAAAATGAATTTGATAAATGCATTATTAATGATAAATTTACCCAAGGCACAAGGATAATTTTTCTGCGCTTTCGATTGGTTTTTGAGCGCTGCACTCTTCTCCAGTTACGTCTTTTTTTAATCAGTTTATGGATTGTCAAATAATGCGATCGAAACTATTGAACATAAAGCTTTTGACACCTTAGAAAATCTTTAAAACACTTGATATAAGTTGAACAAGTTATACAGGGTTAGTCATATGAAGTGTCCCCATCTATTGGCAATTCACAGC
>VTPC01008079.1:0-22060 GCA_011009095.1 Ignelater luminosus
TGTTATTTCCAAGTAGTTTTTCTTACTTATGAGACTTTCATTTTCCTACAAGTTTGCACTGTATTATGCAACGAGGAGAGGTCCTTCCAAGTTAGCTATACAAATAAATTTTTTTCCAGCAATCTCTTTCTGAATTTGCTTTGCATCATCGTGCTAATATTTACCCAGCAAGCAGAGTAATGTTTAATTGACGTGATTAATTTGGTCATCAGTTACATCATATCTACATTTGAAAAGAAGATGATAACCAATACGTCATATTCAATTACATGAATAATCCACAACATAAATGATGTTCAAACATGACCAATTAATCACATCACTCTACTTACTGGATATTGCTTACTTATCATGTTTGAATTATTCAATATTGTTTTAGCTCTTATTTATCCAAAACACCTTTTGGTAACCACAAGGCTACACGAACCATTTACTGTGTCATGCAGTGTTCCATATCATTCTGAATACTGTCGCATAAAATCACCTAATGGTACAGTATTTATACCAGACAATATTGGAGAAGTGGGTGTAGGAAGATGTTATTTTAAAGTACACCAAAGCGTTGCCACTGATAATGGAACATGGACTTGCTTATATGGACGAGAAACTGGGACACCTGATGATGTTATATTGGTTGAGGTAATGGTAAAATAATTAAATCTGATGAAAATGTACTTAATATACTTTATATTTTAAGGTGACTATTGCAGAAGTTCTACGTTATGATAGAATTGTAGAAGTAGAAGTGGGCGACAGTGTTGATTTGATGTGCACTTCTGGTGGTTTACCACTTGAATATTGCAGATATATTTCTCCTACTGGTACAAGTTATTTTATTGGCAATCGTGACAGCAGTCCTTCTGGGTAAGTACTATATATATACTACAAGCTTTTGCGATTTAGCGAATATGACACATCAAAATTTTATTTGCAGTATAAGTTACTCAGGTAGAGGTTTTGAATATGGTGAATGTGGCTTACGAATACCAAAAGTACAAGAGAGTGATAAAGGACATTGGACTTGTGTGACAAAACTTGTAATAGATAATGATAAAGCTTTAAGTAAAGAGTTATCGGCTATAATAATGATGAATGTTGATAAATCTCCTCTAAGTGGTAATTGTCATTACATCTTAGATTTAGATTTTTACTTAAATTTATAATAATGCTTGGTGGAAATTCAGACTCAATTTAGGAAATCAGGATGTCAAAATTTAATAAAATTAGAAATTTAACACTAAAATTATTTTTAGGTCCAAACATAGCAGCAATAGGTATAGGATCAGCTGTAGGCATCATAATTGTAGTAATTATTTTTGGAATAGTAGCCAAACAGAAATGGGATCGTCGCCGACATATTGAAGTTGAAGGTACTACAAGTCCTACCAGAAGAAGTAGTAGTAACAGTAGTGATCAGAATAGTGGAAGTAATATCTTCAATATGGATTCGCCACCTCGTCCACATAGAAATTCTAACCCATCGAGAAATTCCAACCCACCTAGGAATTCTAACCCATCTAGAGATTCTAATCCATCGAGAGATTCTAACCTATCTAGAAACAATGATGATGACGAATACAACATTTTTAGTTTGGAAGAATTGCCCCGTTCTTCTAACGAACCAGGTCCATCTAGACTAGCTAGAGTTAGCGATGATGATGAAGAACAAGAACACCGATTATAAAAATCAATTTGATTTGAATTTTTCCCAGTAATAATATTTATGCTTTTATTTATTATTGTGGCTCAAAAAAATTATTTGGAGTAATACTATTATTGTAGCAATAAATAAAATAACTAAGGTAACCAACAGCAACAGTTTACTGCTATTTCTTATTACAGATTAGTCTTATAGGATGAAAATGTACAGAAAATGGTAAAAATAAAAGATTTTTATCTAGATAGTTTTAATTTCCATTCTATTCTGAGATAAGATCTAACATAATAATAAAAACTTTTATTCATTTTAGACTCAAAAGTAGGTACTTTAATAAAGTAGTTCAATTGTACAATCGTAGATCATACGGCGTTGGAAGGATTTTAGTATTTTTGACCGTGCTGTCATCTCTAACTAAAAAGTATCAACTAGTCTACCCCTCTTATATCAATTAAAGGTCACCTTGAGGACTTAAATCCAGTATAATTTTGAAATCTTTGCTGTGTGTTTTGAAAAAAATCAAAATCTCTGATAGTACACCAGGTAAAAAATTCATTTTATCTCGAAAGTGACCTAAAAAGCACATTTAATTGAATTCTGTTAATAAAAACTATAATGAATACTATTTATAAAAACTTTTATTAATCAAATGCCCCTTGGTGATAAATTATAAATGTCAGTATTTGTTTATTTTTTTCCTAATGTAGCTGTGTTAATATAGGTTAAAAATGCCAGAGCAAAAAGGCAACAAGTTCATAGAACGGGGTGCCCATAAGGGTAAGGGCATTGCCGTTTTCACTAGTGGTGGTGACTCGCAGGTAATTATTAAATTTCATTATCTCAAGCTTATTTTATATAAAATATTCATTAAATTGTGGTATATATTTTAGGGCATGAATGCTGCCGTAAGGGCGGTAGTAAGAATGGGTATCTATTTGGGGTGCAAAGTCTATTTTATCAAGGAAGGGTATCAAGGTAAACTTTGATGGATTATATAATATTATGATTTTGTATTATATTGATTTACATTTATAGGAATGGTTGATGGTGGTGCTAATATTGTGGAAGCAAATTGGGCTTCCGTTAGTAGTATAATTCATTTAGGAGGCACAGTTATTGGATCTGCTCGATGTAAAGAATTCAGGTATTCTGTTTATAAATATGTCCACACAATTTCATATATTTACAAAATGTTACGCAATTATCTCAAAATATTGTTCCATGAATATATTTGATATAATTAATTATGTTTATATTGAAACTGTACAGTTTCAAGGTTAATTTATCAGTCAGATAATTTAAAATGTTTTTTTATTAGTCTCATGCTATTTATATTAGCTATGTAGAGTGTAGTGCCCTTGGATCAATTTATTGATTGTTATTGCTTTAAACATGAAATTTTAATTTTAGAGAACGAGATGGACGTCTTAAAGCAGCCAAAAATCTTATTGGACGTGGTATTACCAATTTGGTAGTGATTGGAGGTGATGGTAGTCTTACAGGTGCAAACTTATTTAGACAAGAATGGTCTTCCCTACTTGATGAGCTTCTTAAAAATGGTAAATATCAATTTTTAAATTGAAAGGTCTCAGGATTGTTTTTTATCGTATTTCATTAGGTGATATCACAAAAGAACAGCGAAGCAAATATAAGATTCTTAATATTGCTGGATTGGTTGGTTCCATTGATAATGATTTTTGTGGTACTGATATGACCATCGGTACAGATAGTGCTTTGCACAGGTAAATCTATTTCTATCCATTTTTAATCTTTAATTAAGTTTGTGAACTGTCAATGACCTTTTGTTTCATTATCAATTTTGGCAGATAGCTGTCATTTATGATTATTCTTTGGTTTGTTACAATAATCAAAGTTATGATTTTGTTGTCAAATTGACATTTGAAAACAAGGTAGGGTTATATATCTCTTCTTTTTTATCACTTACAAAATAATTATGTATTAGTAAATTATTTTATCTCGGAGGGGAAAATATAAAACAGGCCCCACATTGTATTTTTATTCTTTTTGAAATGTTATGATTAAACAAATAAATTCAATTACTACAGAATCATAGAAGCTACCGATGCTATCGTTTCTACAGCTTATTCACATCAACGTACATTCATTATGGAAGTTATGGGCAGGCATTGTGGGTAAGGTTGTTACTGAACTTTTTCTTTCATATCTTAAGAATTTTATTATGACAGAAACAGATTTGTATATATTTGAATTTTGCTAAAGATTTAAATTGCTTTAGGTGAAGGGAGCTTTTTTAGATAAAATGAGATGTGATATTTCAACTTTTGGCATTTTTCTTATAAAGATTGCATCTGTATAAGACCACATTGATTTTTTACTTCAATAAATTAAATTTAAGATGTCTTTAAATACTTACGTATCTTAGAGTTTATTTCTAATATGAATATAAGAGCTATTAGTAGCAGTTGGTGGTATCTTAAAGGCAAACAGAAATCAGATCAAGACTTGAATTTTATATTTTTAATGATTTATGAAATCTTGTGTAGAATCCTAAACACTAACTAGGAAATCTGCCTTGGAAATTGCTTATCATTATTCATTTTTTTTTTGGTTACTCACAGTAGTTCATATTTGTTTCCATCAGTTCTACAAAGAAACAAATGACCAAAAATGCTTATGTTTTTAGTTTTATTTTTTTTCTGTTTAAACTCAATCTTTATTTTTATTTTTTATTTATTGAAATTTGTATAAACTAGGATTTTATATTTTTTTAATAAAATAAAAATAATTTTTTTAATAAATATTATAAAATTAATTTTTATTTATAATCATAATCTTTTTTAATTAATTGAGATAAATATTGTACAATTATAATAATTTAAAGGAAGTTTTATACAAGTTTTTGATTTTTATTTTTTAATAAATAAAAATAAATGTTTTAATAAATGAAAATTAGAAAATTAATTTTCATTTTTTTTATATTTGTTATTTACTAATTAATTCTCATTTTTTTTTGTTTACTGAGGTACATAAGGTTACAAATTTTCAATTTTATGTTTTAATAAAAAAAATTAATTTGACATTTGAAGATGTCAAAATCAGGTGTTATTTTATTTTTACATGTTGTAACATTTTTAATAAAACATTTATATATTTTTTATATTTATTTAAACTAAGTCTATTCCAATTTATTTCTAATATTTATTTTCACTAAATTTATTTCTATATGTACAGAATAATTTATTTATGTCACATTTATATCGCTAATTACACATTTATTTCGTTTGTTGTTACGTGCTTATTCACTGCATAATTGGAGGCTCTCCTCCTGCTGGAGTATATATATTGTTTCCTAGTTTCTCTCGATGAGCCTAGAAGGTTCGCACCTTTTCTCGCACTGGATAGTTCGAGACTTCTCTGGTACATTCGATTGGTCGCGCATTACAATATATTTAAAGAATTGTAGTCAAATAAAAAACCAATGTTTCTCACAAATTGCAAAAAGATTCCTAATAGGATTTAAAATAAAACTTTGATGAACAAGGAGCGGTATCACTTAGTTGATGGTGCAGTAAAGTTGTCCGTATACTCAACTGCAGGTGCATATAAACATGTTGCACTTATTGATACTACTTGGCTGGACAATCATACATATGCAATTTTTGTAAGATAATGATAACTGGTTTAATCAGTGACTCGAGACATGTCACCATTCACCATGATGCTTCAACTAATCTCTGCCGCTGTTCTTTCCTTATTTATACAGATCTGTTTCTGTTACAAGTTGAATCAATGATTTAGTTTTATAGAAAAAATTTTCTTTATCTAATTGTATAATTGTTAAAAAAACCGAAAAGAAAGAAAAATGTATCTACTGGCTGTGCGCTCTTATAGGTATTTATCTGTGGTGTCAGCCTTGACTTCTGAAGCTGATTTTGTATTTTGTCCTGAATCACCCCCACCAGAAGATTGGGAAAAACGTCTCTGTGAAAAATTAGAGCAGGTTAGATTGTGTAAGAAAAACAAATGGTTTTTAATAACCAGTACCGTCAAGTTTTCCTCTTGACTACTCTTCATTTTAATCTACTAATAACCTATTTGTGCTTGTTTAGTTTGTAGTTTTAACTGTTTTCTTTGTTTTTTAATAAACTTTGCTTTTTGTGCTTGAAAAACAAACTAACAGCCAGTAGATCTTGATTAATCAGGGGACACTATTGTAATAGGGTATAGGTTAGGTTTTAAAATAAAATATTTCTTGGGGGAAGGAAAAACACAAACGAAAATGTTGCAGCTATTTAGCACTGGTGGCTGCACTTGCCAGCGAAGCCGACTACGTCTTCATACCGGAAGATCCTGCCCCTCTTAATTGGGAAATTAAGCTTTGTAGTAAACTGTCGCAGGTATTTTATCTTAAAAAATTAACTAGCTGCACCAGCTTTGATCTATCTATTATTATGATTTTTAAAATTAAGAAGTCTATGATTTTATAGAAGCTTGGGTTTTAATACATTTTGGACATGGTGGAAGATGATTCACTCACTACACAGCATTACATTTTGCATGAATTAAAACTAGTGAAACTGAAAAATTGCACAATTATGTAATTTAAAATCTGTTTTATTCTTCCTATTTGTTAAAAAAACATTGCACTATTAAGTTTGTTACTTTTGAGATGATTTTTATGCTTATTTGAAAAAGTGAGGTTACATACTAAATTTTGAAAGTACCAAGCGTAACACTTATATAAAAGTTAGGAAGTTAAACAGGTTTTAAATTTGTTTAATATATTAACAGGGCATTTTATTTTCTAATCTCAGATTTTCAAAGTTTTATAATTATAATAAAGTGCTCTGTAATGCTATCAATTTCTTCTGATTAGTTTTCCTTTTAGTGCATCTTAATTTTTATGCATTTTCACTTTTATTCATTTAATTAAATTCAAATCAACATAACATTTTACATTTACATGTAGGAACGAACTGCGGGACAGCGTTTAAACATCATCATTGTAGCTGAAGGTGCGATCGATCGCAATGGTAAACCAATTACTGCAGAACAAGTCAAAAAAGTTGTGGTGGACAATTTGCAACAGGATACACGTATAACTGTCTTGGGTCACGTACAAAGAGGTGGCAGCCCTTCTGCCTTCGATAGAATTTTGGTATTTACTCGTTTGTTTTTTTTGCATTATTACAGAAATATTAATAGTAATGAACATTTAAAAGGGTTGTCGTATGGGTGCAGAAGCTGTGATGGCTTTAATGGAAGCTACTGAAACTACAGAACCGTGTGTTATATCGTTAGATGGTAATCAAGCTGTTCGACTTCCACTAATGGAATGCGTAGAACGCACACAAGCTGTGGCTAAGGTTGGTTATACATTTTGTTTTTAAAGTAGCTATCAATCAGTATATTTTTAGGCAATGGCTGATAAGAATTGGGATTATGCAGTAGAACTCAGGGGTAAATCGTTCAAGCGTAATTTGGAAACTTACAAACTTTTAACTCGCTTGAAGCCACCAAAGGAATCTTTTGATGATAAGGGTAAAGGAAAGGTAACTATCATTTCTAGGAGTTGTAATAATTAATTGTGTTGTTTTTTAATGTTATTTTCAAAAATTGTTTGAAGTGTGAAGAAAATGTAAGTTTTATGTATGTGTTGCATGTTGATTTGAATGAATTTTTATAAAATCTGTTTGTTTTTTTTAATTTACACTTATTAACTGGTATTATCTAGTTTTAAGATTAAAAATACTAAAATGTATATAGAACAAGCCACTTTCGGACAATTCACAATAAAGAAACTATGTTATTAGAAGTTAGGTTAATTGCGTTTGTGTTACATTTACAAACTAATATGTTCTGAAAGTGTTTAACTATATAGCAAGCATGATCCTTAACATGTAATCTTTCATTACTGAAACATAATTTTAATTTTTTGACGATACATCCCATTTGGTTTAGTAGAATCAAAGTTAATGTTTGCATGATTATGTTTTCACCTGGTGAATCTAGCAAGCACTTGATACTTTCTTTAGTTTAAGTTCTCAGCTTAACATGCTATCACAAATGCTGCGCTTTTGGCATACACATTCTTAATGCTTCTTTCACTTACTTGTTTCACTGCTAATTAAACTTTTATTTCTTCTATCTCTGTAACTAACTAATTACACTTACAATAATTCAAGGTTTGCTACATTCCGATCTAGGTGTTTTTAACAAAATCAAATGTAATTAAACACTTTCTACAATTTTTTTTAATTATTTATTTCACATTATTGAGTGCGGAGCAACATGAGTAAATTATGGTGGATTTGATTTAAGTTGAAGCTAACTAAGCTTATCTTTATTTAAAAACATTACTGGCACTTTCTGACTTCTTCAAGAAGTTTTTATCGTTAATAACAAGTAAAGCAACTTTTACAAAAAGTGGGAAACTAGCTCAGAAACAAAATGTTATTTTGGAGGATATTTTTGTGTTTTTATAATAGATGACATGATGGTTAAACACTGAGCTAGATGAGAGCAGTATTGTACCCGTTTTTAGTAATTAGTTTAGAAACATAAAATATTTTCAATCTGTACAATGTAATTTAGTTATTTAGCTAGTATCAGGACATTGAAATTGATCACAAACTATGTAACCACAAAATTTACTGTTGGTTAGGCAACACATCTTGCACTATTGTCAGCTCTGTTGTAATAAACATTATGTAGTTTTCCAGTGGCGTAACATTGGATATATGATGAAACTACTTAAGAACTCAAATATTTCAAATTTATTATCGCACTTTGAATGCGTTAAATCTAACTTACCTCGATTAACTTACAAAAAGCAGATTTAGTCTTGAAAAACACTGATCTTTAAATAGAACAAAATAAACTAAAAAATGCAAAACGAAGAAACAACTAGAAATCACGGAACGTACGCACCCCGATGTAATTTTAGGTTAAAAATGTACTCGTGACGGCGTACTCCGTAGTATGGCCAACGTCAAAAAATAAAATTTTGCGCCACTTTTAAATTAGCGATCGCGTGGTTTGTGATTATTTTCAATGTCCCGGTAGTTTGTATCATAGGTAATATTGCATGCAATTTTGTCTTTTATTTTATTTAAAATTTGAAAAATGAGAAATAATATTAACGTAATTGTTGATAAAAAACAGTAATTGTACATAATACATGTATAAATAAGAAACAACAAAATAATAAAAGTTTTTATAAATTACTAAGTAATATGAAAACAACCAATTTATTTGAGTACGAGGACAATAATGTATCTAAACTGTATTATGACAAATCTGATTCCTTTGGATATTTATACATGATTTATGTTCTCTAATTTAATATAATAATAATATAATAACTAAGCTTAGCAACATCTATTGGAACATATCAGTATTATCCCTCAACTCTTAGTTTAAGGCCATCGGTCGGTGTTGGAAAAAGAACAAAGTATTTTGAAAGAGTTGGCCTACTTGTTAATAACTATATGCTGATTTTACCTCCGTAAGGTAAATATTCTTTGCTTGTGCCCTGAGTTCACTATGCTCCGACACTGCTGATTATTATTTTTAACCCAATATCTAGTTTTTATATTGCATTTAGTTTGTCTGATTTTTTCTAATTCTTGTATTTTGTGTTGTACTCCCTAATAAATTTTTAATTTTATACTTGGAAGATGAAAAGACTGGTTTAATTTTTAGTTCTTTAAAGAAATGTGTACATTTATTACATAATTTATGATGGTAACTGATTTATTTTCTCTTGAATTTTTCTTTGTTTATTTTTTGTAGAGTAGTATTAGGTGCTTTGGGTGCTTTCCATTTGGCGCTGGGAACTGTACCACGCGGTTTACAACTGTACTTTTACGTATAAACGTGTTCCATTTCAATATTTGAATTGTACCATTTATGTTCTCCCCTTACCGCTACTATCTCTACCTAATTTTCTTTAAACTTAGAAGTAGAAGATATTCAGTTGATTTGTGAGGTTAGATTTCTTATTTGGCATGTATTTGATGTGTATTTCCATTTCATAATAAATTTTATAGGTTATGAATAATAAATAAAGGTTAGGTTCAGTAAAGCGGAACAGTACTATTTCTAAAACGGCCGTTTTTTTTGATACGCAAAAATACGATGTGGAACAGTAAGTACACATCAAATGGAAAGCGTCTAATGTTACCTATGATTTGTTTTGATTTTGGTTTTTCTCTATTTTGAAAATGAGTTCATTCTTATATCCATTTTTTAAAAGCTATATCAATAATGAAATTCATTTAGAGGGATGTGAATCATCTAATAAATCATGCTGATAATTTCTGATTCCAATGATGATAGGAATCGTTAGTAATATATCTAATAGAATTTGTTTCTTTTCTGTATATATCAAATTCCAAATACGATAATTTTTATATCTAAGAAGGGTGACGAATTATCTTTTTCTTTCTCTACAGTAAGATTAACATTGTAGAAAGTGTTTAATTACATTTTATTTTTGTTAAAATATAAATCTACAATATTTTATTAGGTGTTTCTAAATACTTTAACAATGACATTTTAAATAATTTTAACGAGCAAAATCTTTTATTTAAATGCAACCAGGGTGAAAATTCAAATTTACACAAGGTAAATAAAATGATTAGAATTGTTTAGAAGGGAATGCTTGCTGTGTTGAGGTTTCTCAGTAATTTCTATCTTTTTCTAATTAATGGTGTTTGTTATTTTAATTTTGTTTGTTTTCTTTTTTTAAATAGCAGGACACTCTTTGGGGTTCGGTGAGTACTTGATAAAAAAGTCGCTGTGCAGTCTTGTGTACTCTTCTACTAGTTAAATGCTATCTAACATTTCTGTGTATATAAATTATCTTTATTGTACATAAGAGCCGCTTTTGACGATGTAGTGTTTTAGTTAGATTTATGTGGGTATCTTTTACTTTTTTATGTTGGAAGATTATTTAACTTTTATTTGTTTTATTTATAGGTAAATCAGTGAGATCTGACTGAAATAATCTATCCCTCTGGGGATTCTGCTAGGTTAGATTGTCAAATAAGTGTTTTTTCATTCATTTCATATGGTTTCTTCACATTGTTTCAAGGTTTTTGTCCATAATGTAAGATATTTTGCTTTGTGGTCTGCGGTGAGTCAAAAGGAATCATTTTGCTCAACATATCAATTCAAAATATTTGCTCCTTGGATTTCAAGTGATCTCGTATACATTATGATATTTGCATCAGTAGGTTGTACCATCTTTTGTAAAAAAAATCAGTGTGGCGGCCCTGATATGCAACTCACTATTAATCATGAATAAACAATCGAGCAGTAGGTCCACTATAGATTGGACAGTAACCAATTGAAACAGAATACTTGCCGATTGATTTTCTTTGGATTCATGTCCAGGACATCGAATCCTATTAGTAGACATCATTTTACCACTCTACCTTTAATCGTTTTAAAATAATTGACTTTCTCCAGTTGTTTAGAAATTCAACAAATCAAATTGGTCATTTTCAGGGTACAACCAACAGAGCTTTTTTGTAGCTTATACTTCAAGGTATCCACCAAAAGAAAAATTCTGCAAAAGACTGCGATCATGGCCTACAAAGGTGGTCAAAATTCGATTTCCTAAAATATCTTAATGAAAAAGCAATCAAAGATTATTCGGATCTAGCTCATATATTTTAAAAAGTTCCATCTTGATCCCTGGTGTTATAGACTATTTTGGTCAGATATTATCGATTTTCATTGAGAAATCTCATTTCAGAACGTTTACATTTCATTTTGAGCCAGTAATTTTTGGTCATCAGGAAAGTACAAAATTGATTTTAAAAACAAATTATTTGTTTTGGTTCTTAATTGATCTGTTTGGACAAAGTTGCACAATTTCGAAACAATCCACTGATATATATGTATGTACTAAATTCTTTGTGTTCTGAATTCTAGATGCTTCCATTGTATCACTCACCTACACAGTACCTTAATGAGTGTCTAGTACAAAGTGTTTATAAATGTTTCTGCGTCCAGTGGGCTATGAAATCATGCTTGCGGCTACATTTGCCGCTTTTTGAAAAACAGAATATGTATTGGAATGTTTGTTATGTTATATGCAATCCACGGTTGCCTAATCTAATATAATAATAAATAACAATAAATAAATTAAAAACAAATAATAAATAAAATGTGGAACAATACAGCAAATTTCAGCACAAGATTGCTAAATGCAGGACAATGACATTTGCAATTGACAAATGACAGAAAACAAATACGTATTAGTTGTTGAAATAAATCAACTATGCGGCATATCAAAATTAGATTCATAGCCAACTGGACCCTGAAACATTTATGAACACTGTATAAATTTGAGAATTGTTCTAAATTTAAATCTACTTGTTCCAAGCCAAAATTGTCTTTGTCGATTTTTATTTTCGATATTCATTATTATGTGCAACATGCTTTGAATTCTATTGAATCCTACTATCTCTTATTTGTTTCAAATGAAACTTTCGTTAATCACATCAACCAATAAATCAACTGAGGTAGTTGCACACTTGCACAACTGAGTACACTTGAACACACACACACACACCTTCCAACATAAAAATAAATTCTTATCTACGATCTTATTTTAAACGGCTATTTTTCATGTGTAAATATAAGAAATGCAAATCATTAGTAATTGTTGTACAGTCTAGATTAAAGCTAAATTCAAACACTTGATAAAATAATTTCTTTTATATTTTCATGATTATAGGAAGGCTTTACTCTTGCTGTAATGCATATTGGTGCTCCAGCTTGTGGTATGAATGCTGCCGTTAGGTCTTTTGTACGTAATGCAATCTACAGAGGAGATACCGTGCTTGGTATTCACGATGGCGTTGAAGGACTTATTGCAGGAAATATTAAACCTATGGGTAAGTACATAAAAATGAAAATAAATGTTTTATTAACAATTATGATTGTTATCAGGTTGGTCCGATGTAACTGGATGGGTTGGTGCTGGAGGAGCTTATATTGGAACAAAACGTACGTTACCAGGCAATCGCCTGGAACAAGTTGCTCAAAAAATGGCTGAATTTGGTATTCAAGGGCTTCTTATTATTGGTGGATTTGAAGTATACACATCTAACTTTTTTCTTTTACCATTTATTTCTTGTTGCTTGTTCATTTTAGGCATATCAAGGAGCCCTGCAGATGATTGAAGCGAGAGCTAAATATGCAGCTTTCCAAGTCCCAATAGTAGTAATTCCCAGTACGATCAGTAACAATGTGCCAGGAACAGAATTCTCGTTAGGTTGCGATACTGCTTTGAATGAAATTACTGAAATTTGTGATCGTATTCGCCAGTCAGCCCAAGGAACAAAACGTAGAGTATTCATTATTGAAACTATGGGTGGATATTGTGGTTATCTTGCAACTTTGGCTGGTAAGAAGAAAGATTTTCATATTTTTAATAGAATCTAACCTTGAAATTTGTAGGCTTAGCTGGAGGATCAGATGCTGCATACATTTTTGAAGAAAAGTTCTCGATTAAAGATTTACAACAAGATGTATATCATATGGCTACAAAGATGTCTGAAGGTGTACAACGTGGTTTGATTTTACGTAATGAAAAGGCATGCGAGAATTATAATACTGAATTTATTTATCGATTGTATTCGGAAGAGGGTAAAGGACTGTTTAGTGCTAGAATGAACGTTTTAGGTTTGGACAAAATGCATTTATGGTACTAGTAGAACTAATTATTTTATAATGTGATATTTCAACAGGACATATGCAACAGGGTGGTTCTCCCACACCTTTCGATAGAAACATGGGTACAAAAATGGCTGCTAAGTGTGTCGATTGGATGGTTACTACTTTGAAGGAAAATACAGGCAAAGATGGTAAAGTTAGTTGCACTAAAGATGATACAGCTGTGCTGCTTGGTATTATTAGGCGTCAGTATAAATTCACTCCATTAACTGAATTGAAAGAGCAAACGAATTTCGAGTAAGTTTAGTTTTTTCTTTTCATTGTCGGTATTTTATTAATTCTATTATGTTTTAGGCACCGCATACCAAAAGAGCAATGGTGGCTAAAATTGCGCCCCTTATTGAGGATCTTAGCTAAGCATGACTCAACATACGAAGAGGAAGGAATGTACATGACTGTTGAAGACAGAGTTTTTGAAGATGAATAAATCTTAATAGTATTGATATTAAAAGTAGCAAAAGTAGATCGATATGATGTTGAAAATATAGTTTTAATTTTTAATTTATTTTATATTAGGTATGCCCAAGAAATATGCTATTAAGTAAATTCTAAGTAGGCTTTCTATTTGTATAAAGAAACAAAAGTAAGAAAGTTTCACTGATGGAATGTAAAATAGAATTTTAGAACATTTTCTTTCAATAAATTTTGTAACGTAAATAATCAAAGTCTACGAAGTTATTTGTTGGTCAGGCCTGATAGTTTTGTTTTAAGCTTTATTCTTCTAGTATTACCTCACGTGTAGTTTATATCCCATCATGAAGAACAAAGATAATTTTTATTTTGATTTCATTATTAATGTTAAATGCATGCCTTACTTTGTGATTTTATTGTTAGTGTTATTTGAAATTTTAAAAATTGATTATTGTTGTTGATAAACCTAGTTTTTAGGGTTTTAAAGAGATTTGGTATTTTTATTTTAATCAGGATTATGATATTAATGTAGTCAGAGCTGGGTAAATTACTTTTTAAAAGTATTTAATTACTAATTACAATTACTTTTCATAAAAATAATTAAATTACAATGTAACAAAATTACTTAATTACAAGATTAAAAGGGAATGACGCGCATGTGTGATATACCCGTTAGAACTAGTTACTTTGTATTTTTCTAAAAATTTTGGTTGTTTCAAATTCTCAATTAATTGATTACTTTTAGCTAATTCAATTACTTAAATTACATTTATTTATAAATTATTTCAGCATAAAAGCTTTTTTTAAATTTCTAAATACTTTTTACTCATAATAATTTAATTGCAATTACTTTTTGTGGAATAGTAATTAAATTAGTAATTAGTAAATTACAAAGTAATTCATTACTCCCTAACTCTGAATGTAGTAATAAATGCTACTTTTCTTTTATAATTTTTCCATTGGGACTGTTTTATTTTTCGATTATCTATATTACTGATAGCAATAATTTCCTTCTTTGTCAAATTTATTTTATTTTAAATTATATTAATTTATTTTTCCATTTTTGACTGATTAAATTGTAATAAATTATTTTTTAAATAGAAATGATTTGTTTGTTTAAATTATTAACAAATAATAAATACTGGGCAAATTCTCGTTTTTGATTTACCCAGATTGGCCCCTTACACTGACTCATGGTTAGTAGTTATGTAAAAGCGAAATTAAAAATACAAAATGTTCTTTATTTGACTTATTTGGGGATCATTGGTTACTATTTTCTTCACGGTTACTTGGTGGAACTCCATGTTAATAAATTATGAAAATAAAGACCTTTTTCCATTTATAACCTTAAATCTGTTAGACTGAAGTGTTTTTGGGTATAACATATTCTCAAAGGCATAAATAAACAAGTTGTCATATGTAGTAACCGGCTAACTTGATCCAAGGTTCAACCAAGAATACGACCATAACTTCATTCTTCATCCAACACTTGCAGCAACGGTGATTTTACTAGATCAATCGGCTCAGTCATTAAAGGTACTCTGTGTTTGTAAATCTCAAAAGCTTCCAAAACATCTAGTTTATGTTAATTGTTGCAAAAATGTGGTTTGAATGTTATTTTGTGTTGATTTGTTTTGTTAAAAACCCTAGCAATCTTTTCTGAAGGTGTTCTCAGCGTATAGTGATTATACTATATGCTGAGATAAGTATAGGGTTATTTTGGTTTTGATTTTTTTGTGTTGAACGCTGCTGTGACCAACTGTAATAATTGCTGTTCATCTTCAAAATTTTGGTTGACCACACGATTCTTGACATAACCCCAGAGAAAAGAAATCTAAGGGTGATTGTGCAGGCCAGGGTACCACAGAATGCATTAATTTATAGCATAAGAGATCAAAATAACCCTATCATGTTTACATCATTAGAATCGTGACAACAAGAGCTATCCAAAACAATTTTCAATTGTTTTTCTGCCCATTTAAAAAGCAGGTTGATGATGGTTACTCGAAACCGGAACATTGTACAGGAATTTTGTTAGCATATTTTAATAGAGAACAAAAAGTGGCAATGGAAAAGTGGTTTTAGTTTTCCGATATCTCTTCAAATAAAGGAAAGAAAAAATAAAAACAAAAATCGAGAAATCTACTTTTTTTTAAATATCTCTGAAACTATCCAAGATATCTAGATTTGCAAACGTCAACAAAAAGGTCCTATAAATAGCCAACTTTCATCCCATTTAACCAATGCTGTATCTCTTACCGTTTCCAAGATCCCCATGCTGTGCATCCTTACCTTGGACACACTGTATATGTATGTAGATAAATTTGGTCCAATTCACTTATTTTGACCTTAAGAATCTGTGATAGCTTCACGTCCCGGTTTCTTGGGACACCCTGAATACAAGTGATCTAAGAAATCAATTTCTTTATTTTACAATAAACATTTAATGACAACTTGTTTGCACTGGGAAAGCTGTGTTCATGTTTGTTAGGTTGTATATTCAATTAATTTAACATAAGTTGCATATTTTCTTAGTGTGATATTAGATGAGAAGGAACCTTCCAAGGCCTACACACTCTTCCTGTTGCTCCTGGTCTGCGATGAGGAATAATTTTAATTATTACGTCAGAAGTACCATTCTTTTATATCATTTTCCTGAGAATTCTTTCACAGAAGGCTATCCTCAGCAGTCGAACTAGGAACAAACATAGATAACCAAGAAACTATTCAAAAAATACTGCACCACTCCCTTGCAAACCTCTCAAGATACTACCACTTGTGCTCGTGGCTTACAGAAGTTTACAAGGGTGTGGTGCATGTTGCAAATACTTGAGTCAGGTGCTGGTGTCTTATAGAGGTCTGCAATGTTGTGGTGCACGTTGCAAGTATTTCAGACAGATGTTGAAGGTTACAAAGGTCTGGAAGAATGAGGTAGATGTTGCAAGTACTTATGTCTTACAGAGTTCTGCAAGGGTGCAATGTATGTTGCCAATACTTGGAACAGGTACTAGTATCTTAACAGATGTCTCTAAGGGTGTAGTACTTGTTGCAAGCAGTTGAGGCAGGTGCTGGTGTCTTTTAAATATCTGCAAACATGTGCTGCATGTTCCAAGTACTTGGGTGAGGTGGTGATGTCTAAGAGAAGTCTGCAAGAGTGTAGTGCATGTTGCATGTACTTGAGATAGGTGATGGTGTCGTACAGATGTCGGCAAGTGTGTGGTGCATGTTGCAAGTACTTGAGTTAGGTGCTGGTGTCTTGAGAGGTTTGGAAGACAGTGTTGCACGCTACAAGAGCTGGTGTCTTGATGATTATGATTGCATGTTGTTTTTAGTGGTCTCAAGTAGTTATTTGTTTAACTAGGCAAAAGATTAGTAGGCTTGCTGCCTTTATGGCCATTTTAATTAATTAATATTAATAATAATTACTAAGTTATAACCTATTGTATAGTTTCTATATTCATCAGCTCAAAAACAGTAGGCCATGAAAGATTTTTTGCTTTGTGAAAATAAGAGCTGAACAAATGAACAACCTAGGCAGCACAATGAGGATTATGTGTTAACAGTTTTTTTGCATGAGGGTTCGTCATGAATTTTTTGTTAGGTTATATGTAATAGGTACTTTGTTATTTTGTGGTATAGCTTGGATAACTGGATAAATGAAATAGGAATATTTAAACAGTTAGGATGTTTTCTTGCAAATACAAAAAATTTGATACTGTTTCTGTTATTATTAGACTTACTAAACTGAAAACAAGATGTTAGTCTCATTTTATATAAAACTGGCAACATTGCATTTGTAGCTGTTCTGTCATGTCTAAAATCGTTTAAAAAGTCTAACCGTACATGTAAGACCAGTTTAAACTGAAAAACTAATGTTTGTACTGCTAAATTGGGTGAATTTCCATGGATAACCCTCATGCATAATACTCATCTTACTTAGACAAACCTTAAAAAATGCACAACATGAAATAAAATAAAAAAATAAAATAATTTTATTAACAAGAACACAAAAAATTTATACTACATCTTTCTTTTTCATATCTTTGAGTTTATTTATAATATTTAGCAATATTCTGTCACGATCACGCTTTATAACATTGCTTAACAGTAGTCGAATTCCATCTTCTCCAAAATCGTCGAAAGTTAGTTCCAGTCGTTCAAGATTAATACCCTCCTTTGCCATTTTTTCACGCATATATTTAGATATTGCATCACCCAGATGTTTTAAACTATTTTCATTGCACTTTTTCTTATCTAAGGATTCTCGGTGCTTGAGAAAATCCTCAAGACCTATTGCTTCACTTTTAATGATATTTTCACTAACACAAAGTTTTTCAAGAAGTTTGTGCAAAACACAGACATCATTTATTGCATTGTGTGCAGGTTTAATATCAGTAGGATTCACACATGAAATAAAATAAAAAAATAAAATAATTTTATTAACAAGAACACAAAAAATTTATACTACATCTTTCTTTTTCATATCTTTGAGTTTATTTATAATATTTAGCAATATTCTGTCACGATCACGCTTTATAACATTGCTTAACAGTAGTCGAATTCCATCTTCTCCAAAATCGTCGAAAGTTAGTTCCAGTCGTTCAAGATTAATACCCTCCTTTGCCATTTTTTCACGCATATATTTAGATATTGCATCACCCAGATGTTTTAAACTATTTTCATTGCACTTTTTCTTATCTAAGGATTCTCGGTGCTTGAGAAAATCCTCAAGACCTATTGCTTCACTTTTAATGATATTTTCACTAACACAAAGTTTTTCAAGAAGTTTGTGCAAAACACAGACATCATTTATTGCATTGTGTGCAGGTTTAATATCAGTAGGATTCACAAACTCCTCTGCTAAGGTACTCTGATTGAACTTTTTTTTTTCTTTTACCCTGTCAGGCAATTGCTTTCTCAATATAGGTAAGGTATCCGCAAACCCTTGCACAACATTTTTAAATCGATCGAGCAGTCCATGATTTTTCATTTGATGCAATATCAGCGGTGCATCATAACTACAATTTTAACATATTTAGTATACATTATTAATGCATGCTACACTCTAAACATACCAAAAACCATTGTGCGCAACTAAAACAACATTTCCTATTTTCTCTAGGAACTCGAGAAAAGATTGTAAGGCATCCAGAATTGGCACAGTAGTTAATGGTTTTTTATCAAGTAACATCTTTCCCCTAGCTATAACTAATCCTGTAATGGCTGAAACTTTGTCTGGTATCCCTTTAGATGGTATTGTATAAACACTGAATTCTTGTCCTTTATAATATGCTGCAATCTAAAATTTGTAAAGAAAATATGTAAAAGAAGTTAGATTTATTTATATTTACCTGACATAGTTCTGCTGTCGTTGAAGAGAGTCCTGTAGCTTCTAAATCGTATATAACAATTTTACAATTGTCACGTTTAAAAGAAGAAGCTGAAACAAAAGAGAATTAATAACATAAGGGCTTGTTTGGGTTACACTGTTTATACTTTTTGCACTAAATAATTTGATCGGAAACAAAAGAGGTAATTTTAGGTCACCATAGTAGGTCTTGACATTCCTGTTTATTTAAAATAATAACGATGATATAACATTATTAATGTAACTTGCATAATCTAGCATGCAACGATTTTATGAGAAAACAAAAAATAGCTTGTTAATAACATTTTTAGTTGCCCAACTACTATTTGTTTGAATTTTTAAATGACAAACCTCTTAATGAAAGAATATTTGCCTAGTTTCAGTTAGATGGAGCATTGCCACCTAATAAATAGCTTCTTGATAAGGAACTTTTTAAGACAGACCCCTAAGATCATCAGATCACCCTTCTTGACTTCTGTTTATGGGTTTCCAGAAATTTCAGACATTTGCAGCTTTTTTTTATTGTTATCATTTTTCTAAATCCAGTCGCTTTTGAGTAAAATTAGTTTTTTAGGAACTTTAGGAACATCCTGTATACTGTCGTGCTGCCATTGCTAAATTTAGAGGAATGAGTCACTTTCTACACTATCAGGCTTGGTAGAATGTGCATATGAAGATACTTCACTTGAATTAATAAATGCTAAGAATAATGAGTTCAATTGGTTTTTGTCTTTTAAAGGTGGATCAGTAGGTATTAAATTTTAAAATTTCGGCTATTTTATGTTTTCTATTTTTAAAGAAACTATTTGTAAAAGAAGTCCCCTGATACATACCTGTACTTGCATCTTTGATAGTACCGATGGTATTTTCTCTAATGAAAAAAAAATATTATTAGAAAAAAAAAGTTAATCTGTATTATTATAATGTAATACATACCCTAAAGATAAGGCTTTCATAAGGACATCTAATTCATTTTCTAACTTTGCCATGATGTTGATGATTTCTGAAGTTAATTGCAAGCCGATATAATAATATCTTTGTCTTCACCACTCACAATCTAGTGTGCCTCTACTAGTGTGTATTTTATTAATATGCAAATCTTTGTTTATGAATTATAACTAAATAACTTGTTAACGTTAATAACAAAATAATGAACATTGCACAATAAGGTTACTTTACATTTATCATATACTGTTTTATATCACATCACATATCGCAGATAAACTCACGTTGACTCATATCGTCGACGTCTGCTACCAGTCTAGCTGGTCTAGCCGCTTGTTTAGGTACGTTCGTTTATGTTGTTGTTAAAACTCGGAGTGCTCCGCTTGTTGTAAAAGCCGTTCGTTTTTTGCAATCGAGTTAACAGAGTGCGCTATTGTAACGTTCGGTTTTTACAGGGTGGAGTGAAAGGTACAAACTCTTAATGCACCGACTAAAAAGGTTGTGCGTTAGGAGTTTATGGAAGCACAAGCGGAGTTGCCAAATTTGCAAACATCCAACACAATTTCTCCCTTACTTTTTTTAATGTTGTTTAATTTCTTTACAATAATTTTGAAAATTTCATACACCCGAATTCATTTGAGTAATAAGTTTGTAAACAAATGTGAGAAAAACATGTATAAATTAATATGCGGACAAATTTTACTTTAATTTAGCAACCTTGCCCAGAAGAAACAGAAAACAAAATACATATTATAACCCCAATTTCCAATTGTTACAACTGTGTTAATTAAACAAATATACCTCTTTAGTTTTGTAACAAAGCAGTCTAATTGGAATTTAAATTAATTAAGATTATTGTTGAGGTTACGTCTACAACTTTATTTGTTTACATTCTACGACTCCAGAGTATCTACATACAGAACAATTAAAGATACTTTTTCAGATACTGTTATATTTTTAAATACGATTCCAGTTATCCAGAAATCTACATTTATAAGTATGATACAAAAAATCTCCTAATAAATTTTATTTTAAAAGTATTTCCGACGTTGCTGATGCTCCGAGGCGCCAAATTGGCCAAATTCTGTGCACTGCACGCTTAGGCTTAAATACCGCCTTGCGTTTTTGTTACTACAATCATTAGCATTACGATTATTATCATTACTAGCGCGCGAGTCGAGTTCTTTGTGCTAATACAATAAATTTAAAAAAAGATCGATGTTTCTACAACTGTACAACGTTTGGTAACCGTAATCTTTAATGGTAGATTTTTTGAATAATTGAGATGGCAGGTGGACATAAGATTAAGGTAAGATGTATTTTATTCTCCAATCAAAAACTGTTGAGTGGGTCGGTTACATCAACTGAAAATTTTAAAAAACAAAAACAAGTGAGCTTCAAAACAGAAAGCAACTTATTAACATGTTACCTTTTCTATCTATTTATCTACGACTTAAACTGGTACACTCGGTCAACATATGTATATATATATATATATATATGTTATATAGGTGAAAAGAGTCACTGCAAAAAGTTCAGTGTAAACTAGAAAAAATTATCGTTCTAATTTTTTTCAATCAATTCGCACATTCCAGGAATTAGAGATGTTATTTACTAATGGCATACCTTCACTGAACAGTTTACAAAACAATCCGCACAGTAGTTGACACATTCCAATAGCGTGGTAAACTAGAACAGTTAACTTGCACAGAGAAGGCTATGATTGGTCGACATCGAATTACTGTTAGGGGTCTCCTGTTAATTTTTAGTGTAATAGGCTGTTTATTGAACATATTAGTCTTCTAGCCCACTAAATCAAATAATGGGAAGATATAGTAGCAACGTGACGTACCAGTCAGTTGAAATAGAAACTACAGCAGATTTGAAATTAGGAAGTTGATAGCGGTTCTGGTTTGACTTAGGAAAATATTGTATTCACTACTTTT
>VTPC01008080.1:18381-39717 GCA_011009095.1 Ignelater luminosus
AAAAGTAATGGAGTATTTGTTACGTAATAAAAAGGACAATCAAGTCACCACAGCACCATAACACTAGGTGGACGCTTTTCTAGCTGGTGTAGCACCAACATTAAAAAGCTTTCCGCCATATTACTTGCATCTAGCAAAGTCTGAAATATTTGCCACTGTTCAAAAATACGAAATAAAAATGCTCATGGAGCAGGACTCATATTCAAGATCTGGCCCCAATTTTGCTGACACTATAATAAGAACACATTCCGAGCACTCTTCATCAACATCAAGAGGAACTACTCCTTTAGCATCGCCTGCTGCATCATTTCCACAACATAGTTTTCAAGATCAAAATCAATATCAATTTGATTGTGTGGGAGATTCGGACGGGACCAACAACCCTTTGCAAGATTATTTTTACAATTATCCAAATGACTAAACATGATATGTTAGAAGTACGTTTTAAACTGTTCAATACGTTTAATATCTGTATTATGTACAAATAAATATTTGCTGCAAATATTTGTATTGTTACTACTTACCTCAAACAAACTGCTAGTTGTTCCTTCGGTGTAAGTGTCCAGTAAGTGTCTTGTTTTTTTAATTGTGGTCCTATTTTACCAAGTAGAATATTGAAACATTCTTCGGACATTCTAAAATATTTGAAAAATTTTGTTCCATCGTCCATCAGTTCCTTGTACAAGGTAGCAAACTCTCCTTCACTTTCTCTTTTCTTCCAAGCCTCATGTACCCATTTGCGCTTTTTTGTTTGATGCACTTCCTCTTCATCTAAAATTACGACAATCTTAGCCAATTCCATGTCTGTAAATGCAGCCATCCTGACCAACAATCGCTGAGTTTAAACTGCAACTGTACGGATATGTGTGAGTAGACCCTACTGATACGTCACGGATGTCACCGACACTAAACTGACACGGCACTGACACGTCACTGTTATGTGTGAATCGACCTTTATATCCAACCAGAGAAAACATTTACTTCTAGTCATCTTAAATAAAACAGATAAGAGCAATATTTGTTTTATTTTACTTAATTACTCGTGTATACAATATAACAAAAAGTACCACACAAACTTTATAATGCAAAGGCCTTGCCCGGTAGCGTAATTAAAATACGTTGCTCGGATAAGGGTCGAACGTGTCTAATAGGTACCTTGTTTAATTTTTTTTTGCCAGAGACAAAACTTCTTCATCGTGTCTTCTCTTCCGCAAAGTTCTAAAATCATTTTATATAAAATATAAATTGGGAATGTATTCTATAATCAGAGTAAATATGCATTAAGTTATTCAAAGAAAATGAATGGATTTAATTCTTTTGAACCTTATAACGTTATTATATTGTAAGTTTATGACTTATAACTTCATAATAGTTACAAATAAAATGCATACATGATAATGATATGTGTAATTTTTATAATACTTACTTCATCATCAATCTTCTACGATTTTTTCTCGGTGCACCAAATGTTTTCGCTTTTCCTTTCGATAACTTTTCTACTAACGTATATTTTCCCATTTTTTAAAAATAAAATAAACAATAGAAAACACTTCTTCAATACTACTCCGTCAACAAAAAGCTGTCAATAGTTGTTTTTTTAAAGAAATACGCGGGTTTCGGAACGAGGCAATTGACCATTTATTGGCCTCCCCAACATGTATAAGGACAACCCCCTACTGTAAATTTAGTCGTAGTTAAAGTTTTTGCCGTTTGTTAGAGCCACTACACAATAATGAAATATTCAAAATTAATCTTTAACTAAATTAATTATTTTCTTAAATTTTTAAATAATCTTTGGACTGGGTTACATATTTCTGTGTATATTTTATTGAACAGTCAATGGTTTCCTATTTAAAAACGGATTTATTGTTTATAAATCCTTATTTAAATATAAATAATTTTTTAAAGACTTTCCAATATACAAGATACAATCAGCAATTCACTCTTAAAATTTTAACTCTTTACCATTATTAGTTACAAAATTATTCCCAGATTACTGTATCATGCTGTACTGAATGCTCTTAAACTGTAATTCTTTCTGTTTTATAAATTTTTTGTTACCATTCATGATAAGGGGTTGTTTCTTTGTATATGAGGCGTAGGATGCCTCACGCGTTCCAAGAAACTGCAAAGATGGCCCTTCTTAAAACTGCATTAATCCTGAATCTACCTAGAAAATGACTTCAGCTAAATTCTCTCGAAAATATAACAAAGGCTTCTAAGAATGACTAACAAATATTTCTTTTAAAGACAATTTTTAAATATTGCGCAACGTTTCTTAAATTAAGTTAATTTTGAAATGCCATAACTTATTATCTTCAACAAGCATATTGCATTGGTTACATTGCTACGTTACACTACGTGAAATTATTTTGTCAAGATAGTGATGTAGAGTAATTCCAATAATAGTATGGCAATACATTGCAATTATGCGTTTTTCTAGGTATATTACTGATGTAAAATTACATTTTTAGAATTACATTTTGAAATCAAGAGAAAATCGACAGCATTTTAATTTTAAGATGGTTCGAACATTTTTTCCTCTATGAGGAAGGGCTCCATCTTGTAGAAATCATAGTTGACGCCTAATCGTCAGTGTTGTTGACTACCGCCTCCTAGCGGGAAAACACAACTTCAGGATTTTACGTTTACAATCTAATTAGTTGATTTGCGTCATTTATTTTTTATTTAGTTTTTTGTTCTATCGCGAATATTGAGAAAGACAGAAGATTGGCCCTGTTTTATGCTGTAGAGGTATCTAGATACCTATCATTAATGAAATTTATCTATTTATTTATTCGTAAATGTTTAGAATCATAACCAAGAGTCTAATAGACTTTTGAAGCCCAAGTCCAGTTACATACATGTGAATAATTTCACAGTAGGTACCATAGAAATGAGTATTATTTACCATTTACTACTAATAGAGGGTGAATTTCAAAAGAACAAAACTAAATTTACGTAAATATACAGAATGTAACAAAAATATTACTGGTGTACCTTACTGTGGTGGTGCTGCAAGTTCATTCCTGTCAATTCCTGTTAGCAAATTTTCTGAAATACATTTATTTTTTGGCTACATTTTGTGGTGTAAAGTGAATGTTTTCATAAAGGGACAAAAGAATTTAATGAAGTTATGGGAAGAATTACCTTCAGACGAAGATGCTGGTGATAGTGCAAGTGAGTTCGAGGATGTTGATTTATCAGATGGATATTAACCGACTGAATTCTTTAGATAAGAAAGTACCTAAGAAGCAGGCTAAAGCACAGCAAGCAAAAGTTCAAGGTATTCCAAGCTTGTATAGAAATCAAAACTGATAATTTGAGGTCTACTGATGAAGTATGTGTATTATTATTTTTTGTAAACATGTTTATATTTGTACAGATTATAACAAGTGTGCTTTATTTGCATCTGCTTGTTTTTACATGAATGAAGTAGTAGAAGATTATAAGACAGTTTGCGGATTACGAAAGAGAAGACGATGTTGACAATAATGAAATATTTTGGGATGTTGTAAATGATTCTTCATTGAAACATTTTGATTTTACTGAAAATGACACTGCAATAAAGTCAGAATTTTATGAAGAATAAACATATCAATAATTTTAATTAATAAAAGACGATTTATTATTATTATTATTAAGACCTATATGATTTTTTCAAGACCTTTATTACTAATGATCTTGTAAAGTACATGGTGGAGCAAACCAACCTGCATGTTGAATAAATTGCAAAAGTGACGGAGAAACCACGAGGTAATGAAACCACCTCTCTTGAAAACTTATTGGAGCACAAATATTTTATATCACACAACCGTTTCGAGCAGCTACTCAAAATGTGGCATTTTAATAATAACGAAGAGGACAGTTTTCAAAACGACAGACTTAGAAACTTAACTCCTTTAGTGGAGAAGCTTATAGAGCGATTTTAATACGCACTTAAGTCAGGCCCAGATGTTTGCATAGACGAAACTCTTGTTCCATTCAGAGGTCGTCTAAAACTTAGACAATACATAAAGAACAAAAAAACATAAATTTGGAATCAAGTTGTATAAATTGTGCACATCAGGTGGATATACCTATAATCTGAAAATATATTGCAGAAAAGACCATGAAGGGGAACAGAATGCTTCTGCAGATGCTGTATTCTCATTGACAGACAAACTTTTGAATGGTGGTCGCACTTTATACACAGACAGTCATTATACGAACGTTTCGTTAGCTTCACAACTACTACAACAAAGAACATATCTAGTAGAAACTCAAAGAGTGTTGTCAACAAAAAACTAAAAATAAATGAAGTTTTTGCTGAAGAAAGTAGAACGGGTATCGTAATGCTGAAATGGAGAGACACACGTGATGTCTTGATGCTGATTACTCAGTACACTGCAGACGTTGTATCGGTTCGACAACGTGGTAAAGAAATAGACAAGACGCAAGCTATAATAGAGAGGATCAAAAACTTGGAGCATCAATGGATGAAGTGTATAGATGTAAAAAGGGACTAAGTAGAGAAATAAAATCGATTTTGACCAAAAAACCACTTCTTTCTATGTTAATCTAAAGACTTATCAAACCATTTCGTATATATCCCTGAACACAATTCTAACCTTACATCCCTAAAAGTCACAAGACTAGTCGCGGCAAATTCAAATATTAAAATAAAGGTTATAGTTCGGCCAGCCTGACATCAGATCGTCTTCGATCTAGAATATACAAATGAAAATACACTCTTAAAATAACTTATTCTAGGTTCTACATTAAAATAGAATGGTTTACATCGAACGACATACAAACAAACATAAATATGAGTAAACAAAACTGTAAAACAAGGTAACTCACAACATAAATGTTAATAAGGTAATCTGTTGAACAAGCTCAATTCTCTTTTTGCCTAATATCATGTCCAGTCACACATAGGTGATTTCACAATTCCAGTCTCACATAACATTCTGTCAACGTGGGGTAACTTAAGTATTCTTGGTTTCATCATAACATAATTATATAAACATAAATTAGCATACATAGTATCTCACGTTCAGTACATAATAATAATCGTTAATCTCTAATCATAACAATTAGAACATAAATATTCACTAAATTTTCTGGTGTAGGGTTGTGTACATAAATAACATAATTATTCATATTAAATCAGTCTAAGTTGATTTCATAAGTGTCATGATGGGTAAGTAAGTCACAACTGGGAAAATAAAACTATAGATATCCAGTCATAATTTAACCATAGTTTCATGTTATCGGTCCGTAAACTCCTTCAAATGGTCTCTGAGACATTTGACACAAATGATCAGAAATAAAATATCGATCATTGTCAAGAACTTTCTTAATTACATACGGCCCTCTAAATCTAGGAATGAGTTTTTATTTACATTAGGTGTCACATCAAAATTTTTTATCGTTACATAGTCTCCAAGAGTATTATACATGCGGAGCTTTATGTTTCTTATGAAAATAATTTTCGTTGTATTACTAAATTTTTGAATTTTGCGCATGAGCTTCTGATCTAACGACGACGACGAATCAATGAAAAAATGTCACCGTAGGTGGCTGCCATTTAGGAAACTTAATTCCTCTATGGCTGGTGGTTTTGGAAAAATGGATACTCGCCAACATGTTAGGTACCAAGCAGTCCGCACGCCAGTCAACGGTGATGATGTTCTGGTGGCGACGGTGGAGCAGGCCGGAAGCAGGGTCCTCCAGAATCCTCGCCAATGTCGATGACCCATGTTCAGGTGAAATGCCCAAGGACAGCCAGCGAGCCGTCACACAGTGACGACGATTATGGAACACGATGCGGCGGTTCTTTTCAGAACAGTGTTGGTATTGTGTAGTGAGGGGAGTATATGTTAGAGTGGTGATGTGTGGGTGTATAGTGTGCCGTGGACTAGTGCAGAAACTGTTCCGGCATTTGCCTTCACCACTAGGGAAACCACGGAAAATCCTAGTGAGAACAGTGTGGCTGGTGATTAAGGAATGCGGCGTGGAGGAGTTGGGATGGGTGTGGTGTGGCGAGAATTATTTGGCGGGAAGTTATTTGGCGGGAAATTATTTGGTGGGAAATTTGGGCGGGAACGGTGTAGCGGATAGGCGACGAATTTCCTGGCACGGTGGAATTGGTACCTTGAGAAGCCTCGGGCTCAAGGGTTTGGGTGGAAAAAGGAATTGGGTTAGTCGTGGCCCGGTAGCTACCCGGGCCGGTCGGAAGAGGCTGAGATGAGTGGATGATGGTGGCCGGGCCTACGCACCCCTACGCAGGCTCCGGTTGGTGGTGGAGCGACCGTTGATCCATCTACTGCATCTTGGGTTGGGTTGGAAATGTGGCGGTCGCGGCCCTCAAGCTCCCCAATTCTTGAAGACCGACGGTCGGGTGGGATGATGCAGCAGGGCGACCTTAAGTCGCCCCGTTGGCGGTGGAAATTGGGCCAAGCCTGTGCCTCCCAATACACAGACTCTGGAAGGAGGGATAGCGGTAGCCCCCGACTATCGCGCTGTTGGTTGTGCCCGCACTATTCGTCGCCGATGCACTACTCTTGCGCTGGAGACCGGGTCGACTGCCTCGCATCGCACTCGAGGCCGGACTGCGCGCGCCAATCCTAACGTTGCCGGCACTTTATGTCTGATCCTAACTTGATCTAAGTCTCTATTAGAAGAATTTCGAAGTTCAACAAAGCTTTGTAAATTATCAAATGTATCCCTCCGGTCAATCCCAAACAAAAGAACAGCAGGACTTTTGCCTGTCGAACTATTAATTGAATTGTTAATGGCAAACTCACCCGAAGACAATTTTTGATCCCACTTATTTTTCAAGTCAGAGAGTTTTGAAAGCATTGGTGTAAGGTTACGATTGACCCTTTCGATTTGGCCGTTTGACTTAGGAGAAGCGGTAACAATTTTATTGTGTGAAATGCCATTTTTTCCAGGAACGTTTCAAATTCATTTGAGGTGAAGCTTGTACCCCTATCAGATATTATATTTAAAGGCTTACTGTAATAATTAAAATAGTCTTCGAGTTTGTGATTGCACTTGATTGTTTTAGTCGATTTTACTGGATATAATTTAACATATTTTGTGAAACTATCAATCACCTTAAACACATATTTTTGCCTAAAGTGGTCTGTTTGTTCTAAAGGACCGTAATGGTCAATATGTACAGTCACGAAAGGTTTGTCACCCTTGGGGATAGAATGCAAAAGACCCTCAACTGGTGTGTATGCTATGCATTTTAAACAATTTTTAATGTAAAGCTTGACTTTTTCCTTTAAATTGGGAAACCAATAGGATCGTAAAATATATTCAAAAGTTTTATCTACAACTAAATGATCTAGGTGATCATGACAATTGTGAATTATCTGAGACTCCATCGCCCGTGGATCATAGAATAAGATTTTTTCTTTATCTTTCTTATACACAAGTTCATTTCGTAACTCGAACTGTTTATCTTCTCGATTCTGTAATTCTAACTTGAGTTGCTTAATGTACGAATCTAAATTTTAACAATAGATAGACTCTGCTCAAAAGTGTTTTGTTCCAAAATTGAGACTGAATATATGCGCTTAGCGCATTAGCATGTTTCATTCTGTTTGCTTGGTGATTCTCAAGTTTGTAATTATAATTCCGTGGGATTAGAGCCCACCGCTTGATTCGTGGATTAATTTCCTTTTTATTCAGTTGAAGTTTTATAGAATTGCAATTGGTAACTAGTCATTTTGAATCTAAGGCCTTGCAAGTAAACATGAAATCTATTAAGTGCATTTATTATGGCTAACATTTCTAATTCGTAGCTATGGTATCGCGATTCACATTCTGTCGTGCGTTTACTAAAATAAAGTGCAGGTCGGAATAAACTATCATTTTGCTTTTGCATGAGAATTGCCCCATAACCAGTGCTACATGCGTCACAATGTATTTCTGTCTCTAACTTAGGAGAGTAAACAGATAAAATAGGTGCTTCGACTAATTTTTCCTTAATTACATTAAAAGCTTCAAGATGCTCATCACGAAAATCAAAGTTTTTGTCTTTTTTAATCAACGAGTACAGTGGTTTGGCAATGACTGCAAATGACGGAACAAAACGACGGAAATATGAAACAAGTCGGTGTAATCTTTTCTGACTGTTTGGAACTGGGTAATCATTAACAGCCTGAACATTTTGTGGGTTAGGTTAAATACCCTCCTGAGAAATCAGATATCCTAAGTAGATAATTTGATTTTGAAAGAATGAACACTTATCTAATCTAAGCTCCATATCTGACATAAGATGCAAAACTTTCCTCAAAATTTGCAAATGCTCCTGAATAGTGGAAGTGGCAGTAAGTATGTCATCCATATATAAAAGGATTTCCTGACTATGAATAAGTTCACGGAAGATAGTGTTGATATACCGACAAAATACTGAAGGTCCGTTACAAATTCCAATAGGGACTCTCGTCCACTCAAACTGACCAAGTTGCGTGATAAAAGATGTATACCTTATAGAATCATCAGCTAGTCTAATGTAATAAAAGCCACTTTTCAAGTCCAAACTCGAAAAATATTTTTTATCTTTTAATAGATCAAGTTGGTCGTCGATCAACGGTAAAGGAAAATGATCCCTAACTGTACGTTTATTAAACTCCCTATAGTCTATACAAAGCCTATAGTCGGTTGAATTCTTTTTCTTTAATAGCACAATTGGGCTACAATCATCTAAAATCTCTCGCAACTTTGATTTTTCCTCATAGGATAATTTCCGCGGCCTAAATGTAAATGGTTTATCATCCCGAACTGAAATCTTACATTCAAAATCAGTTTGTGGTCTAATTGGCCTTAATATTAAATTTTAATTTAATTGGCACTAGATAAGCAGACTTGATTTCTTCCTTCTCCAACAGGAGAGTGGTACCACCGGCAGCCGTATTTGGTTGCGTATTCTCTACTTTTATTGGTTTCTTAAGACGATTTCTCTCGAAATGCTCAGTGGAGCCACAATTAAAACAGGAACCACGGGGACGATGAGGTTTAGTACAGTCTGAAACATAGTGACCAGGCAAATTAGAATTATAGCATCGGGTTGGATTTGGCTTTGTCGTTGCAGGAATTGGAGATTCAGTTGAACGGGTGTACTTGTCATTTTTCTTCTCAAACTGCCATCCAATCGGTTTACTGTCCCGCTTGTCAGCAGTTCTCAATTTTCTGCAGTAAACTACCCTTTCATAATCGAGAATATCGCGGTAAAGTTTATCTTCATCGGAATGAGGTCTGGACATGAAGAAATTACTTAAATCTCTTGAAAGTAGGTCTATGACAACCTGTTCTTTAACCTCCTTCGGACATTGAATACGTTCACACATCTTCTTCCATAATTCAATTTTACTTTCTTCAAATACAGATGATCTTTTAAAAGCACTTTGAAAGGATTACCAGTTTTGTAAATTTCAAGCAAAAAACCTATGTTTTGCTGCTTCATCTAGATGGCTGTTGGCTGTTTGAAATGTGATTTTATCTGGCCAATGATGTAACAGAGCTGTATTTTGAATTTGTTGCATCCAGTTATTTGCAGTTCTTGGACCTCTTTCGCCATTAAAACAATCAATTGATTTTGACAAATCCGGCATAATATTAAATGTAGGAATTTTATTTTTAACACCAGCATGCGGCATGTTAGTAAGAGGCTGTTGTGATTGATTCTGAAGACGTATCATTTCTAATTATCTAAGCGTTTTGCTGCACAAGGTTATTTATGGTAAGCAAAAGTTGTGATTGACTTACGTTCTCTCTATTATGTTGACGATTGTTTTCCGTGTTATTGATCGGGATGTATGTTGACGATTCTTTTTTATTTTCCATCTGGTTTTGCACGAAAATTTAAAATTTTTCGTTGATATATACCATACTTCCTTGCAGCTCTAACTTCAAATTTCTTAAAATTTTGTTTAATAACCCGAAGTTTTGATACGAGGTAAGTGCCATTAATTCTCGGCCTGATATAAAAAGAATAAACATGGTAAAATATAACACTTTTTATTTTTCAGTATAATCTCCCCTTACTTCAATACATTTATTACAACGATCAATTAATAATTCGATATCCTGGTAAAAATAATCTACGGTTTTTCCTTCAAAATGTTCTAGTACAGCTGATTGCAATTCACTATTAAATTCGAAACTAAATAGGAGTAATAATCAGTAAGAGCCATGTTCGGACTATACGGTGGATGGTTCAATTCTTGAGAGCCACATTCGCGGATGGCAACTTGTAGAATGGCGGCGGTATGGACGGGTGCATTGTCGTGCAATAATCGAACACCTTCTGTCAATCGTCCTCGACGTTTGGAGAAAATATTGTCTCTCAATTTATGCAACAAAGACGCATAATATGTGCTGTTGACAGTTGTATTGCATTCTTTAAAGCCAATGAGTAAAATACCACCACAGACCCAGAATATTGTAGCCATCACCTTTTTCGTTGACTGAACGACTTTCGCCTTTCTGGGACGAGGTTCATCGGGTCGCCGCCATTCCATCGATTCCCTTTTGGATAGAAGATCATAAAACAGAACCATTGTTTTATTTCCTGTGACAATGGACTCCAAAATCGGTTTTGGGTCGTCTCCACACATTTGTAAAAACGAGCGCGCACATTCGACCCGACGTTGACGTTGGAGAGCAGAAAGAAGACGCGGTATCCATCTTGCACTAATTTTATTCATACTCAGATGGTCATGGAAAATGCGGCTAATACTGGTTTCAGCAATGTTAGACATCACTGCTAATTCCTTCGCTTTTAAACGGCGATTTCTTCAATAACTGAAATTTTGAGGCGTTATCATTTCAACTGGCCGACCGGGACGCTCGTCATCTTCAAGGGATTCAAACGGAAGCATTTTGCCCACTTTTTTACAGTGGAATATGAAGGCGATAAATCACCATAAACGCTGTCTAAACTTTGTTAAATGTGATGATTGTATTCCCTTCTTTTGTTAAAAATCTAATAACCGCACATTTTGAAGCGCTTGTCACTTTGTCATGGCTGGAGTACAAACTACTACCCTTCAAGCCGTAATATTTATAGTATACGTCTCGGTGCATCTATGACGCAGCGGAGTTGAACACGCTTGAACCTGTAGAAGCCTGTCAGGCTGAGAATTAATGGTGCCTACCTCTAACTCAAACTTTTTTTTGTGTCAGGTCATGGTTCGAGTTATCGAAGTTCGACTGTATTTAACACGATAGCGTGATTCGTTGAGAAACTCACGCCGCGCTGCCGCGTATAGTATCACTCACAGATAAGAGATGGTAGTTTGTGGTATCACTATACGCTGGTCTAAATGCTCAGTGCAGGCGTGGTCTTACACTAGACCTGGCCGTCTCCAAGTCCTCAAGAACCGTCGTAATTTTCAATACCATTCATTTATATTTCTTATAGTTAAAAACTTTGTAGATATATTGGTATTTGTAAACTAGATTAGATTAATACCCTTCACTAATATAATCTAAAAATGATTTACATGACTTTTATATTAAACTTTATCGGTAAAGATAATGATATCGGATTGAAAAGAAAGATGAGGAAATAATAACAGTGCTTTGAGTGCAAGAAGACTGTTGATGTTAAAAATGCAATCTTCTAATATAATAGTAAGAATTCATTTATTTATTCTTATTATGTGTTTGTTTTAGTGCACAGTGCTCTTTCATCTTACAGGAATACCAAATACGACAAGGTACGGTTAATCTAGGAAGAGAATATGAAATTAACACTTTAGCTCTATTATCTCTTCAATGCCTGCGTTACACTACAGAAGATTATTGGTTTGCATCTAATGCTGATCATGTTGGTGCTTTTGATGACATAGTATTACATCTAGGAGAACACACATTCCTGTTGCAACTAAAACATAAAGAAACACCAGATCCTATAACCGAAGCACAGTTTTTAGGAAAACAGAAGAAAGAATTTTATTTAAAAAAATATATTGATGATATATATAGTTTAGAAGAGACTTTAAATTGTTTGAGTGTTAGTAATATTGATGAAGGCATTGTTACACAGATAGGTTGCTTTGACAAGATTTATTTTTTACTTTACACTAATAGGGATACTAACCACTATGATTTTATAATAGAAGATGTAGCAACTGAATGTTTATCTTATCTGAATTCGGAAAAAAATTCGAAAATATACCAAATTGATGTTAACAAGGTCTCTGCAAAACTTAATTTACATGATGTTAAGAGCATCGACAATTTTTATTTATTTACGAATCAAATCAATGCGAAAGACGTCCCTAACAAAATAGAAGATGAAATTAGAAAACTAACTAAGAGTAACTATTCTAAAGCTGTTTGTGACGATTTTATAAAATTTATAACAGAATGGAGTAAGGGTAATTTAGGTGGTCACTATTGTTTAACAAGAAACGATATCGTTACGAAATTAAGCGAACTGTTCCTTAAAAATTATGAAATTGAATTGCTGCAGGAACCTTATAGTTTTTATGAAGGTGAACAAAAATTTATCTGGAATAGAATTATTCAAGATAAAAATGTTACGATTATTAACGCAAATAACGATAACAGATTGATTTTCAATTTTATCTTGGAATATATTGGAAGCAAACTAAAAGAGTATTGTAACGTAACAAAACGAAAACAATGGTCTGATAATTTACCACAAAAAGACCAAAAGTTGTTTTATAAGGAAACCACGAATTCGAAAATAGAACTGCTGAAAGTTGTATGCGGTCATGACTCAATAGTTTTATATGACGTATACAAATGTTTATGGAATCTAAAAAAATTGCCGTTAATATTGGAAATTTGGAATAAAGAACAATATAAAGAAATTTGCAACATTTTAAAATTGTCAAATTATTCTTATCAAATTATAATCCTAAACAGAACCTTAGAGAATTTAACATTAGATAAGCGAATTTGTCATTTCGAAAATTTAAAAGACTTAAATGATGAACACAGAGAAGAAATATTGAAACAACAAATTAAATTTCAAGGAAGATGTGGAACAAAACTAAAGTGCATCGTGGATGAAACCATGTTATCTAGTGTCAAAACTGCTAACATAATAAAGATCTTATTGAATAACTATAATGTTGGCAGACCCCTTAATATTGTGCCTACCTTTTACATACCAAGAACGTTCCATAATTTGCTGTCGTACGACGCTTTAAAATCACTTACTGCTACAACTGACGACATATTTTTTATTGAAGATCGCGAGGGCATTCTTAAAGACGTGGCAATAAAAGAAGATTTAAAAATATTGCATTTAGATAACATTCACTTACAGAATCTAAACAATTATCATATTATTGTTAGTAACGGACAACAAGGATTGGAGGACTTAAAATCTTGCGGGAAAGCAATTCATCATTTATTTACCCATAACACTAACTACTTAATTTGGAGAAGATCATACGGAACTACAAACGAGTTTCAAGGGTATCGATCACAATATTGCAATACTTTTGAAAGCAATTTTCTTTCTAGTTTGATGACAATAATAAGCGCAGGACCTGGTATGGGAAAGTCAATGTTAATGGATCATATAGCTCAACAGACACTTACGCATAAATGGATAATAAAAATTGATTTAAGAAAACACAACCATTATTACAATGAATTTAATGCCCAGAAGCCTCAGTTTCTAGATCTTTTGAATTACTTCAAAGGTTCTTTAGATAGTGAACTAGAAAATAGGATCTTTGAAAGATCAGTACAAAACAAAGACGTTCTTATATTACTGGATGGTTTCGACGAGATTTCCACTTGTTATAGACAAGAAGTTACAGATATAGCAACATCCTTTTATCAGAATAAATTACAGGTTTGTCTAACGACGCGACCTATAGAAAAATCTCATCTTGAAAAAAAATTTAATGTCTTTGCATTAGAGTTGCTTCCATTTAGTCTACAAGATCAGAAACAATTCTTAAAGCAATATCTCATTGGGGATAACGAGCAGCTTTTTGCTAAGTTTAGGGAAGCGCTAGATCAATTTATAGAAGAACTACTAATGGCCTTTAAAAGAAACATCAGTAACAAACAAATCTCTAGACACAATGATTATGATTTTACAGCAACGCCTTTACACATTCAACTGTTGGCTGAAGTATTTAGAGATGATTGCAGAAACTATGTATTAAATAAGAACCAGATAGATTTCAATAAAAGCTTTGATATAGTGGATCTGTATAGGAAATTTATAAACAAGAAAGATAAGATTCTGTGCGATAAGTTTGGTTTCACAGATTTTCATGCTATATGCAAGCAATACCAATACCTTGCTGCACTAAAGTTATTATTTCCACATTTAAAAAACCACATCAGTGAATATATGAGTGATTTTTGTAAAGGGGAAAGCCATTACCTTAGGTTGTTGGAAAAAGTTGGAATTCTGACTGTTGATGAAAACTTTAACATAAGTTTTAGTCACCAGACATTTGCTGAATATTTAGCAGCTGAATGGCTCTGTAAAAATATCGGAAATGCAGATGAACAAATTAAGCATATCGTTAGAAATATATACGAAGAGTGTACCGGTTTACGTTCTCCACTACACATTCAACTTTATCCATTTCTGTTAAACATCTTTGATCACCTTTTGATCGAAAATGATTTACACGTTGGACATGTATATAAAGATGTGTATTTATCTATAATAAGTGGACAAGCAGATGAAACCAAAGAAATGATCACTCTAAACTTTAATAAGCTTAATTTAGTAACTGATAAGGCTAAAAGATCAATTTTACATTTAGTAATAATATACTGCCTACAGTATCCCTCTTTGGAAGACGTTTTCCTAATCGTGGCCAAAAACATCTTTGAAATAAGCGAAGACATATTTGGTTATAATCTAGTCGATTATGCTTTTAGTTATAAGTTGTACGATTTGGCAAATATGTTGTGTGGCAAATGTCAAGATTTGAAAATTAATGTTTTTGTGCCACTTTACAAGATCGAATCACTTTTATTACGATTTCACTCATCTTTATATTTATGGAAATCTCTTCTGATGCATTATGCATACAGAGATAAGATGCTAAAAGGAGTGAGAAAATACAAACCTCCAAATTCGTATTTACAGAATCATATTAGTAGATTCCTCTCGTCTCAAGATACAAACATGAGACTATCTCAGCAACCCAGTCTTGAAACATACTCAAAACTAAACTTATGCTATGAAGTGACTTTCGGAAGTATAGAAAACCTTGAAAGATCGTTAGAAATAAATGATAAAGCTAATATGAAAGATGCTAATGGATACGCACCAATACATTATGCAGCATTATATGGTAAATTAGAAGAAATAGACTTGCTACTATTCAAAGGTGCAAATGTAAATATAACTGGTGTATATGGTGAACTTCCTCTGCATTGTAGTATAATGGGCGGATCTTTTGGGATTTTTCGGAGATTACTAAATAAAGATAACATTAATGCAAACGATACGTCTAGAAATACACCACTGCATTATGCTGTGATGTTTAAACGATTGGAAATGATAGATTTACTACTACTAAGAGGAGCTGATGTCAATGTAGAGAACTTAAGAAAATCGACTCCATTACATCTAATCGCACACGGAAGTAATCGAAAATTTCCTTATTTTTCTGCATGTATTCCTGAACATGTAATAGGTACAGAAGATAAAGTAAGTGAAATGTTAGATCTATTTATATCTAAAGGCATTAATATAAATATAAAGAATGTATCTGGCGAGACACCACTTCATCATAGTGCACTCTGCGGCAACACTGAAATTGTTTGTAAACTTATATCACGTGGAGCCGATGTAAACGCCGCAGATAAAATTGGAAATACATCTTTGCATTGGGCATTACATGATTACCCATACCACATGGCATCATGTTTAGATATAATAAATGTGTTACTGTCTAATAGCGCTAATGCCAATGCGCAAAATTCTAAACGTGAAATTCCACTTCACATTGGTATTAAAGTTAATGATTACGATATTGTCCAAAAGTTCATATCTTATAATTCAGACATAAACGCACAGAATGTTGTTGGAAATACTCCATTACATCAAGCAATATTAGGAGGTGACAAATTATATTATATATCGATACTATTATTGTCAAACAGTGCTAACGTAAATGCAAAAAATACCAATGGTGAGACCCCCCTTCATTTCGGTATAAAATATGGCGATAGCAAAATGATTCGTAAGCTTATAGCTTATAAAGCTGATATAAATGCACAAGATACTGAAGGGAATACTCCATTACATTATGCAATATCTGAACACAAAGACTTAGATATTATAGATTTGTTATTGTCTAATGGTGCTAGTGTGAATATACAGAATGTTCAAGGTGAAATACCCATTTATCTTGGTATTAAACGAGGTTTTTATAAAATTGTTTGTAAACTCATAACATCTGGAGAAACAACTTACAAAGGTACAAAATATTCCAGAAGACACTCTATGTAACAAGCCAGAGGCTTCAAATCACACTATCGGAAACACAAGAGCTTAATAAAAATCATTCACGTTAGTGTTAAGTATTTAATAGTTAGAAAATTGTAAATAAAGATAAATGCTTCAAAGACTTAGTACAACCTTGACTTATTATACTAGAATAATATAAACTTATTATCTAAATACATTGTGTTTCACAGAAGACGGACGTTTACATTACCTTAGAGAAGGTCTTATTATAATAGATAAATAAGACAGGTAAAGCGTTCCACTCTTCATGAAACACAGGGTATATATCTATATATAAAGTTTTAATGTAGTTGATAGCATGTCTTACAAGACGAAAAGTTTAAGTAACGACTAAAAACACTTGGAAATATCTTGTAAAAAATATGTAATTAATTATTATTTATGTATATTAAACAGTGTTGAAATATACGATGCAATCTATTTCATTATGGTAATTATTAACTTATAAATGTATTTGGCTCTTTTATTGCAGAGTAGAACCTTATTCTTTTTATAAATTACTGGTGCATACCTATCAAGTATTTTTCCAGCGTGCTTGCCTGTCATTCTATGGTTATCGTAGTGTAAGTTATTTTATCAGTAAAAAATATGTTTTTCAAGAATTATCCTCTGATAAACAAATCGCTATGTCATCTTCAATTCTATACAACCACGGATCTAGATAGTATAACAAAAAACTGCCGAATCCAGATATTGTTACTATTTAAGAGAAAATATCAGTGGATTGTAACGGATGAAAAAACAAAGAAATTAGTTGGATCACTTGAGATGAATTGACCTTTACATGTAATGTTTAAATGTACGTATGTTGTTGTATTTACTAGTAGTGACCCAAAATTCATGACAACTGTTTTCATTATTTTGACAGGGAAGAATTCTCGAAAATTTACAACAGAAAAAAAGAAAGTCACAAAATCTCCATGGCTTTATCTTTACAATTTGCACCCGAGCGGCAAATACAACAGTTTTGAGTGTTTCTTAGAAATTCAAGCATTGGTGAAGCAATGATTACCATGGACGTCATTCCGCAAAAGAGTTTATAAAGAACAACCCTATTTGCTATGGCTTCAAAATATGGATGCTCTGCGGTAGTGATGGTTATCCAAACAGCATAGAAATATACTGGGGCAAGTCTGCAGGAGATAACAGAAAACCGTTAGATTCACGTGTTGTGAGAAATATGTTGTCAATAATTGAGGAACCCAATTTTTTCTTGATCCATGAACTTCTTCATGACCTTTCAAAACTGAACATCCATGCATATGGTACAATCCGTGAAAACAGAACTGATAAATTTCCTCTGATACCAATTAATCCATTGGAAAAGGAAAATAGGTGTTCATGTGATTCCAGATCTGATGGAACCGTTGTATGTGTCAAATGGAATGATAACGCCATAGCAAGTTTGCAAAGTAATCATTACGCGGTCACACCACTTTAAAAGACTTCGACGATAGTCAAAGGGAAGCATAAAAATAACCGTACCTTATCAAGAAGTACAATGAAGGAACAGTGTTGATCTCTTGAATCGTTTTTGCGCAAATTACTGTCCAAGGCTTCCATCAAGACAATGATGGTAGAATCTTGTACTATATGCGTCGAATTTGTCTATTGTCGCTGTATATCGTTTTTATCAATACGTCAGCAGCGACAAATGAATAACCCATTTGGAGTTTCGCAGAAAAATCGCTTTATGCCTAATAAAAGTAAGAGCCATACAAAGAAAAAGAAGGAGAGGTCCTATAGCACCATTTCGGTAGGATATGCGATACGACGGCATCAAAACCAGCACAAAGATCTTAAGAACCTTATCAAATACTAAAGACACAAGACACAATATCATGAAGTCAGGAATTTACGAATTAAACTGTTCATTTTGTAACGTTGTAAACACTGGTTAAACACCCTTGATACAAATTCTGATACAAAGAACCAGTGGCGTACCTAAGGGCGGGCGGAGAGGGCGACCCGTCCCGGGCCTCGTCTTGCAGGGACCTCCAAATGGGCCATCACTAATTATACAAATTATACAAAGAAGTAAAAATAGAAGAGACATATAAATTGGGAAATAGAACATGTCTGGTAAAAACAGGAAGAAAGGAAGATAAAAACGAGATAATGCAAAACAAAAAGAAACTGAGACTGATTAAACATGAACAAGTATTTATAAACAACGATCTAACAAAAGAAGAGATGCGTATACAACGCGAAACCCGAAATAGAGCAAAAGAAGAAATAAGCAAGGGCAACCAAGTTAAACCCTGATACCAAAAGATTACTGTACAAGGGCAAATATAGAAACGGAACAAAGACAAGCACATCCTTAAAGAAATTCAAAAAAACTACAAGATTACACCACTATAAAACCTACACAAAGAACAAACACAGAGAAAGAGGTGGTGAAACTGGCAACGTACAAGGACAACGAATCGAATATGCTACAAAAAAAAACAAGTAAATATAATAGGAGACAAATTTAAATTCTTTCTGGGCTGCTGAAACGTCCAAACAATGGCCGAAATAAGCAAAGTCGAACAAATTTTAGTAGAAATGACAAAGTACAAGATTAAAATACTCGAGCTTAGCAAAACTAGGTAGAATGGAATGGGAAATATGACACTTGCGAATGGAAACCAAACACCCTACTCAGGATATGAAGACGAAACCACAAAAAAACGGGGAGCAGCTATTATGATAGATAAATCAATTAAAAAAAGCTTATTGCAATGGAAAGGAAAAACAGAAACGATGATATGGGCGCGGTTTAAAGGAAAATACAGAAATATAACTGTTATAAACGTCTATAGCCCTAAAAATAATAAAGACGATCAAACTAAAGATACCTTTTATCAAGGACTCCAAGCAAACTAGGAGATTATACAACGGAAACAAACGAAAAAGCTCGAAGGGCAACAACATCCTACCGGTACGCACAAAGTTTAATGTTGCCAATTAAGAAAATAAAGAAATACTGGGGGAGTATAAGAAGAACATGCAAAAAGAGTATCGTAGAAATTGAACACAAGATCTGAAAACAAAAACCATGGATAACAAACGCTACATTGAATACAATCGAAAAGATGAGAAGAATAAAAAGAAAATGGTTGAATATAGAAGACGAAACAAGAAAAACCAAATACATAGAGAATATTGGAATAAAAACAGAGAAGAAAAAAGAGGGCAAGAAAAGACAAAAGAAACTACCTTGAAAACCTGTTAGAAGAAGTAGAAAAAGCAACCCAAAGAAGAGATATAATATACCTATACGAAATAACAAAGAAGATTACGGGGAAAAATCAAGCCAATAAATAGAATACAAGAAAAAATAATCAAAAGCGAAGGCAACATCATAAAAAGATGGACAGAATACTTTGCTGAAAAGTACAAGAAGAGAGAAACAGAGGTATAAATGAACTAAAGAGGAGCGAGCCACGAAACATAAACCAAGACAAAATTACCGTGAAGGAAATCCAGGAAGCAATTGATAGTATGAAGAATGATAAAAGCGCAGGCGTGGATGATATCCCCATAGCATTTATTAAAGCAGACAAGGAAAGATCTATAGAAATCCTATACATCCTCATGAACAAAATCTGTAATACGGAAACGATACCAGATGATTGGTCGCAAGGAATAATTATAGAAATTTCAAAAAAAAAGGAGACCTCACACGATGCGAAAACTCGACACCAATAACCCTTCTATGCATGGCTAGTAAAGTATTGTGTAAACTAATATTAAACAGAATGAAAATTGCGGTAGACCAAAGACTAAAGGAAAACCAGGTAGGTTTACGAGCAAGGTGCTCATGCGTAGATCAGATATTGAGGATGATACTCGAACAAACCAAAGAAATGGGGGAAAGCATTTGCATCAACATTATAGATTTCGATAAGGCATTTGATTCAGTAGCGAGGGAGAACATGTGGACAATTGTAGACGCCTATGGACTACCAAAAAAAATATAAGAAAAATGATAAAAATGTATGAAAACTTTTCAGCAAGGGTAGAACATACAGGGAAACTGTCCGAAAAAATTATGATTAACACAGGAATTAAATAAGGGTGCGTCTTGTCACCAACTCTATTCCTAATCATTATACACTGGGTGATGGAGAATAGAAGAAATAATATATCCGGAATAAATTGGGATACATTTAACATACTTGAAGACCTTGAGTTTGCGGACGACATATGCCTAATAACTAGAAAGGAAAACTAGATGTAAAGAAAAACTAGATGCAAAGAAAAACAATGAGACTCAAAGAAGTAGCAGAGCAAGTTGGTCTTAAAATAAATGAGAAGAAGACAAAGATCCTAAAAGACGGAGAAGAGGATGAAAGAAGTATAAGCATAGAGCATAAAAATATTGAAGATGTTGAAGAATTTTGTTACTTAGGAAGTGTAGTGGATAAAGCGGGAGGCTCTCAAAGAGACATAAGAAGGAGTATAGAGCAAGCCTAAAAGTCGTTTAATATGTTGAGCAAAATATGGAGATCAAAAAATATTACAGTTAAAACCAATATACGTTTATTTCAAACCATCGCTAAGAGCGTATTACTGTTCGATGCAGAAACATGGACATTAAATAAACAAAGTATACGAATGTTACAAGCATTCACTAATAAATGTCTAAGAAGAAATTAGCAAACATTCTGGCCCGATAAAATAACAAACTTAAGGTTATGGGAGATATCAAATGAAGAAAGAATAGATATAACAATTAAACACAAAAAATGGGAGTGGATTAGACATACATTAAGGAAACCACACAACAACTTAACTAGACAGTAGTAAGTTAATAAAGGTACTTCCTTAAGTATTTGATTTTTATTTAATTTTCT
>VTPC01008082.1:0-19346 GCA_011009095.1 Ignelater luminosus
TCTAATAAAATATGAGAAAATTTAGATTTTTCTTTATTCTATGTATTGCATTATGTCATTTAATAAACAAATATGTCTTTGCTTGCTGAAAATTCAAATAAAAAATAATTTGATTCTCAAAGGATTAAAACAGAGAATGCTTTAAATGCATTTTGAACTAATTTCTCGTAAACACCTAAGTCTAACATATTTGACAGAGCAAGTTTGCTGAATGCCCTCGCAATGCAATTTCAAGATATTAAAATAAGTTATAACATTTATTACTACATTCAGCACTAGGTATACATTAATAAGCACGGATTCAGTATTCTTATTATTTTTGTAATATAACACAGCGTTTAAGAAACGTAGTTTGTTTGGTTTCGTCAACTCAATATAGGCTTTTAGGCATATAAAGAAATGGTAATTTATGGATAAAAGGCGGAAAACTATGCAAAATGCTCACTGTATCTTTTAATACATTCTTTCAAAACATTAGAATTATCCGCTTTATTACTTGTTATGTCTTAAATAGCTCTAGAAAACAATAAAATCTCCAATTTCATAATTCTAAAGAGTGATATTATGAATAAACAATATTAGAAGTTATCAACTTAAAATCTGAAACTACGCCGTAGTTATGAAATCTTAATTAGTGACGAAATCTTGAATATAGGTGTTAGCTTTGTTCATATTCTACTGTTTACTTTTAACAATTCAAAATGAACCACAGTCTGAATTCTTGATTCTAACTAGTTTAAGAAATGGTTGATTTAGATTTAAGAAGATTTTTCGACAAGAGGAACTTTACATTGTAAAAAGAATTAATGTTAAAGTTCATAAAACGAACTGTTCTGTCAAGAAACTTACGGATCTTCTAGCTCATCAACGAAGCTAAATAATTTTACAGACAATAAAATTTTGTATTAAGAGACAGCTATGACGAAGCTATCGACTGGGCAAAAATATTGATGCATGGTGACTGATATGGTTTACTAATGAAAGCAAACTCAAAGGCGAATTATTTTATTTAACTTTTAAATATAACTTTTAATATTTTGAATGACAAAGTACTAGGTATTTCTTTAAAATTTTTTATTTATCTGTGTTATTGCTATGGTATAGTTCAGTAGATATATGAAAGAAATAGGTGATAGGTGAAACTAATTCCCACAAGATCGAGGTTTGAATTTTTTAGTTCGTTGTTGGTATCTTTTTGACATACTAGAAGTCTAGAAAAATCTGAGTGTGCAAAATGCGTTTTTTGGCCGACATTTAAAGAAATCATAAAAAATCCTGTGTGGTATCAAATTAAAGAAAATTTCATGCTGAAAATGATTCTCATATTGGTTTTAAATAATAAAAATAAGTAACAAAATGGTGGCCGAGAAACTGAAAGCTTTTGCAGTTGAAAATCATATTTTTATTAAACAAAATGCGTTTTATAATACAAATGCATATGTACTTCATCAATATTTTGAATTATATTATTATATTGTAAAATATGCATGGGCGATAGTCAACGAGCTTCATGGATATTAAGCCACCCTGCATGCTGTGAAGTTGTTTTTGCTATGAGCAATCTCACTGATGTCTCCCGTGTTAGCGGTGAGCAACACATTGATATATTCGATGCTAGAACATCTAGAGATATGAAGTATTTTCTAACATTACTTCAATTTTTGGAAGATCACAATCCATTTGATTCACAATGCATTGAGCTACATAATATTTTCAGTGGTTTAGTAGACAGTCAACAAAAGGTAACTGCAGATCTTCGAATCTAATCCAAACTGACTAGAAAAGCTTTCAACTCTATTTCCATGGTTAAAAAGGATCAAGCTGTCACTATGAAGATATTAAAAAAAGGTATTGTCATTGACGGAGCTATTCAACATATTGATACAAGACTCCTCACCTAGAGAATGCTGGTATGTTTGTCTGTAAATCCGGATCTTCAAAAATTAAAAGGAGAATATCAGTTATGAATTATCTATACTTCCTTCGGCTCTATTTAATCCAGACACTCAGTTATTGAGAAAAAGTGACAAATCATCATTGGCAAGAACTTTGGGTGTCATGGCAACTAGTGTAAATTGCATGTTACCTGCAGAAACATTGTATGTTCTTGAGGGGGGTGCACTACTACACAAATTGCCATGGCCAAAAACAGGAAAATTTTCAGATATGTTACAACTATACAGCAGTCATATTGCTAAGCAATATAAAGTTGTCACAATTGTATTTGATGGCTATGGCATTTCCTGTACAAAGGATATAGAGCACCAGATAAGCACAAAACAATTATCATCATCATTAACACAGAGAACTTTTAACTTCTTATTGGCAAAGGACCCTTTCTTTCTAATAATGAAAACAAACAGTGCTTTATAACCATGCTTGAGAAACACTTAGAAGCGAATGGCCACACTAATTCATGCTACAAATGATGTTGACACTGTTATTGTAAAAACAGTACTGACCTTGGCTGAAAAAACCATGTAGCAGTTGTTATTCTTGTACTTTTGATTTACTATAATACACGGAATATTTGTTTGTAGTCATCTATGTTCAGTGATAAAAAACGTGATATTAAATCGATACATGTGCTTGGCAAAAAAGGATGCAAAATTATTCTCTTTTCACATGCTTTAACTGGATGCGATACCACAAGTTCCTTATTTGGTAAAAGTAAATTGGCAGCATATCGACATTTTTTGAAAAGTGAGGAATTTAGCATTTGCGCTATTCTGTTTGGATCAGAAAATGCAAACAGAAAAAACTCACAGATATTGACACCAAAGCATTGGTATTACGGTGGAAATCCAAAAACAGATACTCTGAACCTACGACAATATAATCTCTACTTGAAAAAATCACAACTGGCAAAAGTGAATTTAATATTGCAAGATTGCCACCTACAGAAGATGCTGCTGTTTATCATCTTCTTCGCATACATTTACAATGTCTTTGTTGAAAAACTATGAACATCAATATTGCCAATCCCAAAAACTGGGGTTGGAAAAAACTAGGAGACCAACTACAGCCCATAACTTGTGAAATGAGCCCTGCACCAGAGTTATTACTAAACATGATCCGCTGTATCTGCAAAACGGATACAAATGAGCCGTGTGGTAGTGGTAGGTGTACGTGTCGACGTTATGGTGGAGAGTGTACTAAGATATGTTATAACTGTTCTGTTAGAGATTGCACGAATAGTGCACAGAAAGAAAGTGATTTAGAAGAAACTGAAGAAGACTATTAGATTTAACTTTTTTCTTCTGTAAGATGTAAAATTGACGAAATACATATGCATTTGTATTATAAAACGCAGTTTGTTTAATAAAAATATGATTTTCAACACTGCAAAAGCTTTGGCCACCATTTTGTTATTTATTCTTATTATTTAAAACTAATAACATAATCATTCTCAGCATGAAATTTTCTTTAATTTGATATCACACACACTTTTTTATGATTTCTTTAAATTTTTTCAAGATGGCTGCCAGAAAAACGCATTTTGCACACTCAGATTTTTCTGGACTTTTAGTATGTCAAAAAGATACCAACAGAAAACTAAAAAATTTAAATCCCGTTTTTGTGGGAATTAGTTTCACTCAAAAACCTACATCTACTGTACTAGTATTTCTGCAGCTAACTATAATGAGCGTATATTTAATTGCATTTGTCCATTATTCATACCTCCCTAGCTGTTCTATTTTATCTTTATTTGGTTCATTGATATGAACAACTGCATTATTAAAAGAAGTTTCATGATTTCAAGTTTTTTAGCTAATGTATCAAATAATTTTTGATGATAAAATAAGTCTAACATACAATATTTTGAAGAGGAAGTTCTATCGTAAAACATAGTAAACTGTAATAACAAAAAGCTGATATTTTCGTTTGCTATGAGTTACTAAAACTGCATTTTTACTTGAATCTGTTTAATTACAATTGATAAAATCCATCTCGAAAATCTAATGGTTATCGTACAAACAGATTTACCTTTCAGCTTCGTGGCAGTGATGTAATCAAATAATATCCCCTATTAATAACTTTATTTATTCTTTATAGATCAAGACAAAGCCACAAGCTTTAATGTTATTTCTTAATAACAATAAAATTTTGGAAATGACTTTTTTAATACTTAGATCATCAAGTTTTGACCTTAATCGGTCTCTTATTGCCCTGTTTCCTGTGTTCACTATTTGAATTCGTTCTTCTTTTCGTTTTCTCGTGTCTTATTTCATCCACTTTTTAACATTTTCTTGAAGATTTTGTAATCGTGACTTGTGAATCTCATGGTATCACTTTCATGCATTTACTCATAGTCAAATTGTTTTGGCTAGTAATTTTTCTTCTAACATTCTATTATGTACACCTAATACTAATCTGTCAGGTACCATTTCATCCATATTAGTAAATTCACAACCACCTAAGTTTTCTATGGGTTATAACATGTATCAGAAGATTCTCCATCTTCTTGTTTTCTACTACAAAACATAATTGCTCCTAAATTGTATTCTTTTTTGGGTTTAAATTCTTTTTAAATGCAGCAATGAATTCTTTGTAATTTTTTATGTCCACACCATGTATTGTGAGTTTAAAGAACAATAGTAAAAGATACAACTGCTTAATGTAGGAGGTATCTTATGACGTCACAGCAATCCTTTCTTATAATAAAGCTTTGATAAACAAGCATTAAAGGTATCAAGAATAATGTATTTATTATTATTATTCGATTAATTTGTATTTTTCGGAAGCAACCAAGATTTTTTAACTAATAATAAAAATGAATTATACAGCTAATGGAAAAAATACTCCCAATAGTTAATTATACTATTTATTTTCTAATATAAAATCTTACATAATGTACGTAGAAATAACGATCACTGAAATCTGCGTTACCAAAATATCGTTAAAATGCCATTAAGGTTATGTATCTCCAATAATAGTGCCTTGATAACTTTTAACACAATATTCTTCAATTTTTTAATGTTAGGCTTCTAATAGCAATAGATATCTTTGGGTTCGAATTTTACCTTACGATTGCAATAACAAGTTTGTCTACTTGCACCCTCTGTCTTTAATGTTCCCTTTGCTTTCAACAAATTAACATGTTGCGATAGTTTAATGTTATAATTTTGCTCGTTCATTGATGTTTTAAAGGCGTGATTGCTAGTCGTATGCCGACCCTTCTCCTCTACATAACTTCCTAATCTTACACTATTTCATCTCAAACGTCACGTCTGTGCAATTAGAGTGAGTTTAGTTATAATTAAACCCAGCCGTTGCTCCAAGAAGATTACTTGGGGAGTTCCCTCAGATTCTGAAACATATAAACTAACATGTACAAGAAGCTGTCATAAGTGTCGCTTTAAACATGAAACACGAAAAGCCATCCGATGATAGAAATAATTAGTACTTCTCTTTGTTTGGGATTAAACATGTGAAACTCTTTCTCCCTTCCCAAATTTCTGTCTAAATCAAACCGTTCATACTTTCACTTTACTGGTTTGATAAAAGGCCGTAAATACCATCTGTCATAAAAGTATCTAAAATATTCCGAGTGTGCCGAACAAACGGGAATGCCATTTACATATTCCACGATAAAACAAAGAGGTAAAATGAACGAAATATGTGTGCGAACTTTATTGGATACTTACGAAACATCAAAGCTATAACCTGTAAATGGAGGATGTAAAAACGAAACATTCAAATTTTCCTCAATTTACAAACTTAAAGTTTCCGATATTGAATAAACGATACCATTTACAGTAAATCATTCGCAATCAGAAGTTCACACTTCATCTAACAATTAATTGCAAAATTATTTTTGAATAATATTAACGAATCTAGTTGCTATCTTAACTAATTATCATCGAAGGTAATTATTCATTTCCCGCTGACTTTATCACCTCTGGTATATTTACGTATTAATAATTCCAAACAAATTTTAAAGCATCCACTTTCTTGAGTTATTGCCAATATAGCAACTTCTTACATTTCGCAACATTTTATGGAATCACTACATGTGACAACTACGTTTGTTTCGGTTGCGGCTTTAATATACAGTTGTTTACCCTCAGATCGGCAAATGTAACAAACAATGCTGGGGTGGGTGAGAAGTGTTTTGTGGCTTCTGTGATTGCTCGTTGCCCTACAGTAATCACTGTTACAACGACAATATCACGATTACATCAACACGCGGTCTGCCTGTGGTTTTGTTGTGCACTTAACCACACTTCTATTCATTGCTCTTAACGGAATTCTCGTAATCGTTAATGGATTATCAAGAGGAAAATTCAAGTTGCGTATTTGTTTACAAATTTACGAAACTAATTAAGCTACACATTAATTTAGCCTTCGGTTTCAAATGCATAAATCCAGAAAAGTTCTTTTTCTTATAGAATTTGTAGGTTATGATTTTCTATTTACCCTCAAACTAAACAGCAAACTTTTATTGATAAAAATGATGAATTGAAGAATTTAGAGATAATGGTGGTTTTTAGTTAGGCAAATAAAGTATCGATCTTTGTTACCTTTCACTGATGACTGAACTGATGAGATCAATTAAATTCGAAACAGCTGCTTGAAGGAGCGATTGTCAATACTTTTTCTTGGGAGATTTATGTCTTTTTATTTTAATAATTCATAAAAATAACTTCAGTATGAAATGAGGATTTATGTGCGTCTTTACCAAGCTATTCTTTTATTTCTATCGTTACCTTTATTTACTTTACTCTGAAACTTTTTTTGTTTGCGTTTGTTTTAACTCAGAGTACGTAAATTAAACACAACCACAATAATTTAAATATTTATGTCGTTAAACGTACAATAGGTCTTTTATTTAGCGCTGGATTTACGTAATAAATTGTATTGCTGGGTTAACCATTAATAGTGTCTTTATCTCTTTATTGTTGACAATTTATCTCAGAACTGTCAAAGTGCTAATCTAGATTTAATTTAATGATCAGATTACATTAGTATTACAAATTTACTGTTGCCTATTAATTTTAATAGCAGTTGTTTCGGTGAATAAATTAGCAATTTTAATAATTGAATTGCTATTAAGTACAAAAAAGGAAATTGATATTGCAATGTAATTTTTAGTATTTAAATGTATTTCCTTTTTTGAAATTAGCGATTCAGATAGAAAATAAAACGTTTTGGCCTTGCAAAAAATATACGTAGTTATCATCAACGTCGGTAGTACATTAAAAACCATTTTCGCTCGCTTTTATCTATAACCAGAATTTTTAATTCAAGCTGAATGCTCTAATGAGGATTTAATGTACTTTCAAAGACTTTTTTGGCCTTTTATAAACTAACTCTTTTTTTATGGTTGTATTAAATATTTGTGTTGTATTATTAGCTGCAAATTTTAGAAAGAATTTTAACGCCAGTTCTCGAAATTACCTACGAATATTCATTACTCCAAGTAGAGATCCTTGAATCTAATTCATTAAAAATAGTTCAGTAAGTAATAGACTAAAATTTAACAACACAGTTAATTGATTGTAATATAAATTTAAAAAAGATTCCTCCCCGGCGGGGAATCGAACCCCGGTCTCCCGCGTGACAGGCGGGGATACTGACCACTATACTACCGAGGACTGATGTATAGTGTTTTCTTACATGTTTGATAGAAAGAACACATTCTTTTTTTAATAATGTTTACCGTGACTTATCTTTTCCTCTCGATTTTTATGTTTAATTTCTTATGCTCAAACGTTTGTAGAATTGTTTTCGTGATCCTAACATTCCAGTGTACAGCTGTTCATTAGTTCTTATAGCTTTTGCAGTTTTTTCTTAATTATTATTATGCGCTGTTTAACTGTGAAGAAAATTATTTAAAATACCAAAAAAGCATCTTAATTGGAAGGCACCATCGTCAGAAAATGGTTTGATTGAAGCAACTGACAAGCACTCATGAAGCGCTAACAAATAATATAAATAGATTTGTTGAAGAACTAAAAACCAGTTCATCTTATGTTGCCCAAAAATTAACCTATTTGTTATCAAAATACCAAAACATGGTCAAACAGACTATAGCGCTAACTATAGGCTAATTTTTGCCTATCTACTTACTTTATACAAGACCATAATTGAATACCTAAGTCAACCTACCTACCCAATACTAGGTACTGCCACGATTTCATCTTAATTTAGACTGCATAAAACGCGCAGGATACAAGGAACAACAACTGTTAATAGATCTGGTAGTGATGAATAAAACGTACAAAAAGGAAATACTTACAGAGCCTGTATTGATTGTCAAAACGGTTTTGACTTTTATTGTATCATTTTTTTGTTTGACTACGAAGAAGTGCGGAAGAGAATAATACTATACTATAACTGCAATTAAAACAGAAGACATCTCTTTGTTTCTGCCTTTCTCTCAATCTGTGATCTAGAAAACTAAACAACAATTATTACGTAAGACAGAACTATCTCACTTGGTGTACAGCAACACCTCAATTACTAAGATAAATGGTAAGGATTACAAAAACGTTTAGCAAAGTCATCGATATTGAATTTGGTTTTAGCAAATGCAAAACACTGAGTATACACAAAGGCAAAGAAGGAATTATAAAATATGAAATAGAATGAATTGCAAATGAAAACTTGCAAAGTGCTTTCGAATACTACAGTTCATCATCCTAAATCAGCTGTTGAAATATTAATTGACGTTAATTAATAAACAATTACAAACAAAAACAAACAATAATAACTTTTATTTTTGCAACTCATGTACAGAACTCAAGATTAACAATGTTGGTTAAAAAGGGGGCAGGTCTATACCAGACAACGAAATGATTAAATGATTGCTATTACTATTATTATTATTATTTTCACAAAAAAATTTTGTAAAACTTAATTATAGGAAAGTGGAGATTAGAAAGAGATTGTTCAAAATACGTCCAAACCTGCTCTTATTCTTCATTCATTATCTATATCTTCTTTACTATAAGTCCTGCATTTTCAGCCTTTTTGCGAATAAGTTTTTCGATATTATTTATTGAAATTTTAACATAAAACTTAATTCTTTCCATAATTCTGTCAATTCCAGAAATCAAAACAACAGGTACGCATTGCATGTTGCACATTTTGAAACTGTGCAGATTTGTAGCAAACAAAGGGGAATCAAGAATAGAACTCTGAGGATCTCTTCATGTCATGAACTTGCAGTCTGACATCTTTTTAAACAGTTTCACAAATTGCATTATACTGTATGAGTAACTGTGAAATAATCTAAGAAGGTTTTTAGAAATGTCAGTGAACTGTAGAGCATTATGGAATATCTGATGAAACTATAGTTTGTCTCAGAGTTGGAACGACTAAACAACTGTAAATGAATAATAATTTAAAAAATTTATTGAGACGGTAGGTATGCTAATTGGGCGAAGATTCTTTTATTCAGAAGAATGTTATAACTTCGGTAGAGCAACCACAATAGTTGTTAATTTTGTTAAGTTGTCTAATATTTGGAAAAGTATATAAAGACTTTTAGTGCTTTCACTGTTTTAATATTAACTCGTACACTATTGTTAACCATGACAGTGTATGATATCAATCAAACTCAACCAACGGCTAAATATGAGTCAGGAGGAAACGGGAATATTTTAAGAGACAACAGTATAGGTCATTTAGTTGTTAGTAGAGGGCTGCCAAACTTGACTTCATTACTGTTTATAGGAATATTAAAAATTTTGGCTGCTGCTACTGAATGAACAAATGAAAGAACTGTGATCTGCACTTAGTCAGAGAAACAACATGGAATCTTAAAAGTAGGTTTCTGACTCGAGAATTTTTAGGATAAGATAAGGAAGAAATATTTAGGAATGTGTTGTTTCCAGTCCCGGAAAGGGCAGTTCGAAATACGAGCTTTCTTTTGAGTTTTAATTTAAAGCATCCAAGCAGGAAAGTAGTAGAGATAATACATTTCTGGTTGCAGGCCCAGTTGACTGGTTTTTATCTTTCAAGTGCGATTTGAAATTAACGGTGACACATTTAACTGATTTTTGAAGGTAGTTAGTTATAAAAACAAGAGACAATGTTTCCGAACCGCAATTTCAAATGTAACTAATGCTTTCCTGATTTTCGCGGTACTGGGAGACGGGAAGGGCGCTTTCACAAAAAGTGCAGTTTTCAGTCCTAAGGTCTAGTGCTCTGGTTAAGGTCATGTCCTTGCTGGAATCGGTCAAATAAACTTCTTGTCAGCAAACGAAAGAGGATGACAAAAAGCAAGCATGACAACAAGAAAAGAAAAAACTGGAAACACTCAGAAATGCCAAAAGCCCTGACGAACCCAGAGTAAATGTTATCGTGTGAATTCACAACTTGGGATGGTGAATTAGGAACGAGTAAGGTGTTTGTTTTAATGTGCGTGGAAAAATTGCTAGGTATGTTTGAAATGCCGGAAGAATCTATTGATAATATTGATTGTGGCTGGCGATAAGTTAGGAGTGGTTGTGTTTAAGATACTATCTTCAAAGTCAGGATTAAGTTTTTTTCCCAGTTATGAGCTATATAAGATTGAAAAGCCACAATGTTTCAAAATCATAGCAACTACAAATGCTTCGTGAGGGGTTCATAATATAATCTTGAGGTACTTAATTAGGATTGCCGAGGCTATAAATCTTTAACCTGAAAAACTTTAGCTTCAATATGAATATATAGGCAAGCCTCTCTGATAAAGTGTAAAAACGTATTAAAAAAAGTAAAAACCTTCCTAGGTTTACTTAACGTATAAGTCGTGTTTTTGTGGTTTCAAACTCAAAACCATGAATGCTGCTTGTAGTTACAAACGGAAACGACTTTTTTATATCCTTTAGATGGTATGCTGCTGAACGAATGTTTTGCATTTTTCAATTGAGATATACACGGATCTCAACTTGCAGAAATGCAGATTTATTTAATGTTACATTTCGAATACCAAAAATAGTTAACTGCTGCAAGAACAACTGTATGATATGTATAATCTAAAAACATGAATTATTGCCATTTATTTAGAAATTATTCTTTATTTTGTTTTTTTCCAGAGCCACTAAATTGCAATAATTCATACTAGATATATGTAGTACAAAACGCAGGAATATTGAATTTTATTGGCAATTCATCATTGTGATACAAGGATTCGATCAGTGATCACAGTGACCACAGTCTTCTTCATCACTAACTTCATATCCATCAGGCAAAGCGTTTAAATGAGGATTGTGGAAAAAACTTTTGTCTGTTCCGCCACACCACGGAAACTTCTTAACTCGTTTTCGCATATACTCATATTTTGCAAATTTTGGTCTAGGTGGTTCCTTGAAAGTGGTAGCAACATTGTATGCACATAGTAAGACTAAAGGCAAACATATCAATAGGGATATATTACGCCACACCTTATATCCTCCTACAATGAAAATAAAGTTTATCTTAGGTTTACACGAACATATATTTACTTACCCTCTACACTTGGATGGACTCCAGAAGGCCCAATTACACAAGCCTGACGTTTTGGTTTAGCACCTTTATTACATCCTTTACCAACCTTTGGACAACTATGAAGTGCCGCAAAATTACGAATTCCTCGTCTGATGACTAAACTCATTGTTAATTTTGTTATATTTTTTTTTACCAAAAAAAGAAATTAAATTTTAGATGATGGATGAATTTGATGATGTGTTACATTTTTGATTGATTGTTTTTATAAAATGTTTTTTAAGTACCAGACGACTTGACGTTTTGAAAATCCTGATTTACATTGCAACGCATATTTACTATCAAATTGTGCGCTTTTGTGACAAAATCGGCAAAAATACACCGAAAAGATGCCTGTTGGTTTGTTTGTTCGAATAGATCCTATTAACCCTTTGAGATTCAATGTTGACAGTCCACACAGGACCAAAATTCACAAATTATGGCTCTCAACTTTCATTTGCTATGGAATGTTTTAAAGTTCGATTCGAATCCGAATTAGCAAAAAATGGGCATTTTTTTCTCTTTTGATGTAGATATTTTAAGTCACTTTGAAATCCATGATCCAATGGTTGTAAGTTCTTTCGTTGGAAAAGTTTTGTAATACGACAATGTTTCCTAGACTTTTTGCTTTTATCCAACGTACTAGCAGTCGTTTTACGCCCCCCCCCTTTTTGTATCTTAGGAGTTGTGCAAAACTGAGTCAGACTAGGTAGCTAAAAGCTTCCAAAATGCACAATTTTAAATACACAGTAGTATTGGTTGCCAAAGCTTTGAATTTTAAAATCTAATCTGTATGTTCCAGTATTTTTAATGGTATCTACTACGTTTAATCCACTACAAAATAGAGTCTGGTTTTAAGACTGTCTATATAAAGCTGCAATACTGTACAGAAATGAAAGTCTTGTACATGTAATGAAATTAAGACTTGTATTGAGAGTTTCGTTGCAGCACATCTTTTGATTGTTCTTCTTGTACTGTTGAAGACGAGAGGAATGTAATATTAAAAGCACGTTTATTAAATGTTTAGAAACTCCAAGCCATGGTTTATTTAGAAATAGGTATTTACGTAACAAGTTCGGCTATACAGGACGAGCAGCCGATTCTAGGACTCGCCTAGCGATTCGTAGAGGAAGCCTGCAAGTCTGTGAAAAAACTTTCCTGAAGTGGTATGTATAGAATTTTTTCTGCAACTGCATATTAAAAAAACAGGGTCTAAAATAGATAAAACTAAAAAAAAAACAAAATTTGATGGAAATATCGTGTTTGTCTCAGCATGGTTGTTTGGTTCTTGATAAAATTAGTTAGGGAATAATAGGCAGGAAAAGGGACGCTTTCCTGATGTTTTTAAGTCTGGAAAGTTGTCACTACAGTGACAGCTACTGAAAATCTAGTTTTTACATATTTATAGACTTTGTCGTTTCCAATATTACCCAGTTGCTTTCTAAGTTTGTGGATTTCTAAGGGCAAGTAGTTAAGCATGTTTTTACTTGGAATTTACTTGTCTTATACTTTAGATTTTATTAAAAGGTTTTAATGCTTTATAGTTGTTCTAAAACTGATTTCGCATTATTGGTAATGCATGTCAGCAAGAACATGACATGGAATCATCCAACACGTTGACTTAATAATTAGTAATCATCCTAATATACAATTAATATATCATCAATCGTCTGATTGAAGCCTTTCCTACTTATGCAAGCCCATTTTTTCAAATTTAAGCCTTATTTATTCAATTGGTATTTGTTATTTTTTTATATCCTGTGTTCATCTGGTTTGGTGAATTCTTCCATTTTTTTTTGTTAGATCATGGTCTCTACTCTGCTATTTGGCGAGTCCAACGATTGTTTTTCATTCTCGAAGAGTAGCCTGCTCAACTTCACCTTGAGCTGAACACTCTGGAAACGATGTCAGTTACTTTGGACCCGTTATTAGTTTTTTCGTTAGTTATTCCATCGCTAAGACTTACACGTATCTTCCTTTCTCCATTACTCGTTGTGTAACTTATAATAAATTTAATATTTTATTTTGAGAATTCAAGTCTTCATTCCACAGTACGTTAAGATAGGTAACATGCGCTTAATGAATGTTTGTGCTTTTATTCTATTTGGTATACTAAAGATGAAGATCTTTCTATGTTTACCAAACGCGGAACATGCTACTGACGACATTTTTCTAGTAAATTTGAAAATAATTTTTTTCTCCAGATAAATATACGATTTCGTTTTGTTTATTTTGCTCTTTTCTATCTGTAAGTCTGTTTGACTGCCGAAATCGGTACTACCAAGTGTCGGAATAAATTAATTTAGATTAACTCCAAGGCCTCAGTCGCTGATGTCACGTCATCACAACATTTGACCTAAACGTTTTTTGACAATAAAACCTAAGACTTTTAATGATGAAATAAATACCAGATGACGTTTAGAGATTAATCATCAGATCTCATGAAGGTTATAGATCAACTAAGCAAAAATACTTTCTTAACCAACAAACTTTAATTGCATTATTACAATAAATATATTTTTAATCAGTCATCTGCATGTAAAACCCGACAATATTTTACTGAAACGAATTTTAGAAAAACCACAAAAACTCAATACTTACGTACTTAGTCCGGTCCTCTTCTACCTTTACGGTGTAGAGGTGCTATAGCCCATACTGCTGCTTTCGATCCTTCGCTAGGATCTCTGCTTGATTCCATCCCAGGTTTCTTTTCTGCAGCACCCTCACCATTCCAAGTTCTCTTGGGTTTACCTATTCTCCGTTTCCGTATCACTCTTGCCTTCCACAAAACTTTGACTTGTCTGTCATCCTACATTCGCACCATGTGGCCGAACCAATTTTGATCAATTATGTCTGCCAGTGAGGCCACTTTAAACCACTCCCGCACTATACTGCTTCGTATAAGTACCTCATTTCGCATGCCTGCAATTTGCTACTCACATTTTCATTCATCGTCTACCTTTTGCATCCATACGTTAACACCGTATGAAAACACTATTAAATATTTTGGCTTCCGTTGCACTACTTAGTTCTTTTTTTTCTAATAAACGGTTTGTTCAGAGCATAGAAAAGTTTGTTTTTTTATATTCTTGCATCAATTTCTTCCTCAATTCCTCCCTTGTCACAGAGAGCCGATCCCATGTAATTAAAATGGTCCCTCTGACTGATCATTTTGCCGTCCAACTTAACACGTATTTCACGTCCTACCTTTCCAATTACCAATACTGCAGTTTCGTGTACATTTATCTTCATTTCGAAATTCTTAACTTCTCAGTCCCATATTTTTAGTTTCCGTTGGAGGTCTCTTTCTGAGTTGGCCAGTATAACTAGATCATCTGCATACAGCAAGACTGATAATACCGGTTGTTGCAACTTTCATACGCCAATGGTCACGCCCTTCGTAGTTTGGCTGCACTTTTTGTCGATCTCATCCATTAGTGATATAAATAGTAAAGGACTCAGCACTCCTCCTTGCCTGACTTCTTTAGTGGTTATAAATCCTGTTAATTGCTCGTTGCTTGTTCTGACTGTATTTCTCGTTATTTGGTATATACTTTTTATTGCTCTAAGTAGTTGTTTGTCAACACCTCTTTCTCCCAAAATATTCCAGATTTTATTCCTAGAGGCGCTATCGAAAGTCATCTGTAGGTCAATAAATCTCATGTATATACCGCGGTCTTGTTGTACGATTTTCTCTGCAATCTGGCGCATACTGAATGTTAAGTCTGTGACTTGACTATCGCTTAGTAAGGGTTCCATTATTTCCCTCAGTCTTCTCTCTAGTATAATTTCGTGTACTTTACTTGCTTTGGACAATAATGAGATCATAATTGCCACATTTTCTCTTCTCCCCTTTCTTATGTAGTGGTAGGATTATTGCTGTTATCCAATCTTTTAGAATGTTTCCCTTACTCCACACCATGTTAATGATTTTATGGAATAGTTGTTTACAATTATTACCCATACCTTTAAACATGTCCTCTTTCATATTGTCGGTTCGGGCTTCTTTTTTGTTTTCTGTCGATTGATAACCTACTCTACTTTTTTCATTGTTATTACCATATCCATCGAAGTCTCTTCAATTTCTTCGTTCTCTTCATTGCCATTTCCGATTGTCTCTGCTTCCTCTTCTTTACCATTGAGTACTTCCATGAAATATTCCTGCCACCTGGCTATTACTTCTGTATTTTTTATTGAGTAGGTTTCCAGCCTTGTTCTCTAGCGTTTGTGTTTTTTCTTTGTTACATTTTCTTATGTTCTTTAGGGTCCTAAATAGTAACTTTGCGTTTCCTTGGCTAGCCTCTTCCATTTTATTTCCAAATTCCTTTTTTTTCTTCGCTCAAGCGATTTTCCTCCCTCTTCACAGTTAGTATGATTTCCATCTTTGGTCTTTATCTCTCGTGTTAATTCCTTGTTCCACGATACCGTGCCTCTTAAACTTCTACCTACTCGTCTTACCACACACTTTAACTGCAGCTTCTATGATTACAGTTTTGAAGTATTGCTATAATTCTTTTGGATTTGTAGTTTGTTGATTTCCTGTCTTTGACAATTCTCTGTTTAGCACTTCCTCAAATTTTTTTCTGTTACTTTCTTCCAATAACTTATGCTGATTTGCTCATATTCTTTGTTAACCCAGGCCTTTCCTTTCAGTTGCGTACCGGTTTCTTTTATACTAAATTTACTAGGTAGTGATCAGTGTCGATTTCTCTAACCTTTTTTTAACCTTACATTGCTTATCGATTTTCTGTTTTCTATTTGCACCAGTACTAAATCAATTATAGATTCTTCTTTTCTGCTTTCCATAACCCTTGTGCACCTGTATAGGTCTTTATGTTTATAGTGTGTGTTTGCTATCATCATATCATTATGTAGGCAGAATTTTATTATTCTTTTTCCATCATTTTTGGCTTCTTTTCTAAACTTCCCTACCGGGCGATCTTGTTCCTCCTTTCTGTCATTTACGTCGCCCATTATTATTACAACTGGTTTATTCGGTCTTCTATTTCCTGCATAAATTCCCAGAATTCATCCTTAGTTACCTTGGGTTCGTTTTCGGACAGCCCGTATACCACTAGAATAATTACTTTGTCGACTTTGCTTTTGCAATACTGCATGCTTATTAACTTCTCTGAGATAAGCTTCCATCTACAAACATATGGTACTAGGTTTTTGAGGATTATTATCTCTACTCCAGCACCTGCACGCTCTGTCTGGTTTTTTCTTTCTTATTAGTTACAATAACTTAATTTATTTTTATTTTAGACAGATATAAACAAAATACTTTAAATTAATTAGTTTTCTAGTACGGCAGAATATATTCTATTAAACATAAAAGAGGTACACGAATTAAAACGAAACTTAAATTCTGTAAAACATTGCAATTCATTAATATCAGTTTACTTTTAATGACCATGCTTGTGCCGCTGTAGTTAAAGCTCTTCATAATACAGAGCTTACAGTTAAGAGGAGACCTGACAGACTTGTTGCAAACAATTTCTACAAATTACTTTAATGTTCTGTCATTATTAAAGCATTGTGAAGAGAAAATTAAAATCAGAACTTAGAAACAGTCAGAATTATTCGTATTGTAATCCGTCGTATGTTTTTTCTATTTTTGCAAATTGCGTAAACAAACTGAATATATTTACTTTTTTAATACTCAAGCCTACCAGTATAAAATTTTATTTTGTACTTGACATATCTTTCGTTAATGGCAAGTGTCGCCAAGATAATGTAAATAAAAATTGAACGGGGAACCAGAGGCCCACACGGGGAAAACTCTGATATGAAAAACGATTCTGTTTTAAGTTTTCCGTGGGTGCACATCATTCTGGTAAGTCGTTCTTTGTTCCAATTTTGAAATGATGTTTATTCCCTGAATGAGTTTTCTTTTAGTGATTGTAGTATTTATACTGAAATCAGTTTTTATAATACTTACTCAGTGCTTTCGTAAAGTAGTGCATAAATTCTTTAAAAATTCAGGAACAAACTTTTAGAAAAAACGCTGGGACCCGTCGATTTTTATTTTTAAGTGCGAATTTTTATAAACAAAAGATATTTATACAGGATGAGTCATGTAGGAGATATGACGTCATCGATATTTTTTAATGACAACTCCTATATTTTATTACGGAAAAGAGCGCATTTTTTTACATACGGTAAGGTATAGGTCACATAAGAAAATTTTGAAGAAAAATGACCTCAGAATTTCACAATATTAAATTTACTGATAATGCAAAATTCAAAAGACAACTGTATTAGATGTTCAAATGGTGCATCGTTGGCAACCAAACTCTCTTTGAATATTGTCAGTAACTTCTGGAGATATACGTCGCATTTCTCGACGAAGTCTTACTGGCCGTATATTTCCAGAAGTTATTGACAATATTTAAAGAAAATTTATTCGTCGTCTTGGCTACTGCCAGATTACCAACGGTGCACAATTTGAACATCTAATATAGTTGTCTTTTGAATTTTGCATTATCAGTAAGTTTAATTTTGTGAAATTGTTACGATGTAACAATTTTATTTTGACACACCTTGTGTATATTCAAATTTAATATTTCTATTTTTGATAACTTTCTCATATATTAGATTTTTTTGACAAGTTCCTTATTTTTATTTAAATTTTTAATTATTCAATTTTCCTAGTGACATCTAGTTATTAAAATGTGTATTACGTTAGAATCACGGCGAATGCGTTACTTTACCAGTCCTCTGTGTGCATTATTAACCCTTTTCTTTTCGACCGATTGTTTGCCTCAAGCTACACGTCGTTTGTGCAGCTATGATTTGAAATTCAGGTAAATTTGAATTTTGTATCCGCTTTATTTCTTTATATGAAGGTCATCTTCAATTAATTTCGGAGATTACCATAACTTATCCTGATAGTATCATTTGTGTTTTAGGTGATTATAACCTACCAAAAATTACATGGTATTGTGATAATTTCTGCGATACTGTATGTGATACTTTAATTCCAGTTAATGTACACTCTAAGATAGAAGAAATTGTTTGTGATAATTTTGCGTTTTATGGTTTTTTTCAAAAGAATTATATGTATAATGCTAATAATGTTATCTTAGATTTAGTATTTTGTAATGTGGATTTTGTAAATATTTATCAATGGCCACATTTAACTAAACCTGACATAAATCATCCTTCTTTTGTATTAAATGTAAATAATTGTTCTCAGTCAACTCATACCAATGGTGAGATATTTTATTTAGACTTTAAGAATGCACCATATGAGTTGATTAATAATCATTTAGACAATATTGATTGGAATATACTAAACAATTTTAGTTCAATTGAGGAATCTGTTAATATTTTCTACGACATTATTAATTCTGTTATACCTTTATATGTTAAGTTAAAAAGAGTGCCAATGCAAAAGCAGTTTAATTTTCCTAAATGGTTTGATGATAGTACGAAATCTTTAATTATTGAAAAGAAAATCGCCCACAAACAATTCAAACAGTTCAGATCTCCTATAGATTACAATATATTTAAGGATTTAAGAAATAAATGTAAAATTGCTATCAGTAACTGTAGGTTAAATAACATAAGAAGCATTGAGAATAATATTTTAGAAAATCCTCAACACTTCTGGCATTATGTTAGATCTCAAAAAGGAGATAATTCTTTACCTAACTGTATTAGATATGAAAATTCTGTGGGTTACACTCCGATTGAAATCGCCTCTTTATTTGCAAAGTACTTCCATTCTGTTTATTGTACCTATGATACTTATAAAAGTAAACTTTGGGATAATAATTTAAAAGAAATTGTCGATCTTTGCAATTTAAATATATCTAGAGAAGATATTTTCAATAAAATAAATTCTCTAGATGCTAATTCTAAAGCTGGTCCAGATGATATTCCTGCAG
>VTPC01008083.1:0-11027 GCA_011009095.1 Ignelater luminosus
GCTTCCTTATACAAGCAGCGAAGCTACATAGGTCTTGAAGAATTGGTCCTTACTCGAGGAGAAATTGGCCGCGTATGCCGAGTGGTGTACATCAAGACGATATTTTGACTCAACGGCTTAAGCGCTACCATCAGTTTGGGGGGTCGATACTTTCCGCTGCGGAATTGTATATACGTCGTGGTAATTCTTAACGAACCAAACAAACTACCCACCTAGCGTAGATACCGGCCAGGGGAACTGTTTCGAGCCATCTGCTAAAACGGTCGACCATCGTTAAGATGTGTTTGAATTCTCGAGAAACCGGAAGGGGCCCCACGATATCCAAATGGATGTGTTGGAAGCGACCATCAGTTATGGGAAGATTTTGCAACGAGTGTCTGGTATGATAGTGAATCTTGGATCACTTGCAGCGGAAGCAGGCACGTGAGCCATGTGAGATATCTTTTCTTATGCACGGCCACACACATCGGTAGCGGATGGTTTTGAGTGTTGCTGGGTTCCCAAAGTTGGAGTCGCTGGCGGCCGCCCATGGAGGGTCCATGGTCGATGGAGGCGATTTGAAGCTACGGTGGCCTCCCCTGGACTTTGAGTGGGACGTCGAAGAAGTTCTGGGAGAAGGTGTCTACAAGGAGCTGGACGGGTTTCTTCGCGAGGGTGGCACAGATGCGTGGCAGCGGCGGGTTTGAAGGTGGCGATGACGAGGTTGCTGGTCACCGGCTCGTCGTTCTGACTGTGCTGTACCTCTGTGCCGCGAGGGACCTGACTCGGGTGTTGTCAGCGGGTACGGTGACGTCCTCACGTGGTGTGATGCGATGGTCGGCTCGGCTCATCTCTCGGATCAGCGCAGGAAGGTTCTTCTTGGATTGGGCGTCACTGAGAGTCTGTTTGGTGTTCCCTCTCCCAGAAGGGATTGATCGTCGGTTGCCGCTCTGTGGAGACGACGTGTCTGAAACATCGGTGTGGAGGTTGGTAGTGTGTGCCTCTCGGTTGTTTATAGATTCTCGGGCCGCTGCGCGGCCCCTTGTTCGTTTTCCGTGCGGCATTGGCGGGAGTGGCACAGTTCCGGGCTGCCCCGGTGGAAATGCCGCTGCGGACAGCTACGGCACTGGGCAAGCTGGCTGCGAGCTGGTCTACCGTCCGTGTTTCCACTTCGCTGGCACCATTGAAGAGCTCGGCAACTACTTTAGGGACTGCAAATGCGCTGTCGTCCTCCATAAAGCTCTTGCACAAGGTGATCAGATCGACTTCTTTCAGCTTTCGTATAAAATTTGCGACTGGCTCGTCCCTTTGCTGTCGCCTGGACCTTCCTCGTTTTGCCGCGGGTTCTTATGCTTCTACCTTTGCAAGTGGCGTTGTTTCTTTTTTTCAGAAATTTTCCTGCCGAGGTAGCATCGAAGACGGCGTCTGTAAGGTGCCTTACGGTGGGACCACCAAAGCGGACTAAAAAGGCGAGATATGAGCGGCTAAGTGATGACGGCGATTGAAGACGATGATTCAGGTGACCTTGGCGGCAACATCCGCTAGACTTCTACAGCGTGGCTATTATGAGGTTAGGGTTAAGATTGTATTGATTAGAAACACGTGATTGTGCGTATTAATCTGAGGTTGGAGAATCATAGGATAGGTCTTACTTTGTTGATGGTTGACATGCAAGAAGGCGATTCCCACTCGGCTCCCGGTATTTATGTGCGTAGCTCTGCAGCATCAAGGCCAATACATGATGGTAAGGGAATGGGAGCCTTGCATCACAAGGGTGCCACTAAGCGGGTTCTGTTTTAGGTACCATATACCCACAAGCTGTTCAGAAGGCGGCACAGACCTTGTTTCATCGTGTACGCAAATTTGGCTTTGATTGTTTGTCATTTATACTGGGGAGACGAGGCGGTGTGATCAATCTACGATCGGAGTTTCTGTGGTAACTATAAGATACACTACAAAGTGTTTGTTCCGCGGTGGTATCGGCGACGGCAGGATTAGGTCTGGCAACTTCTGAAGTAGAGCGCGGTAGGGCAGGAATCACTGCGCGGATAAGTATGTGAGCTTATCGAACAAACAAATAATTCTTAGGTCTACCAAGAGTCCGTATTTGCGCGAAAAATCTGTATCTATTATTCGCTTAGGGATGCCGGCAATATAAAAGCGTCCTTTTAACTCGTGGCGGGGCCCAAAGTTCACTAAATCCACTGTGGTTCCACATGTGCCTGTTTGAAAACCGTTGGCGGCGTACGACTTGAATTTGGACGAATTGCAATTCAGTGCCAGTGTCGAAGAGGAATCGTAAGCCAATGCACTTGTCTGTTGAAAAATGGAGGCTGATTGAAGAGTGCCGTCGGCAATCGCCTCTACTAGCGGCGGCTGACGTCGTTTTCCTGGTCGTTGAAACTACAGGCTTGGTGGCAGTTGCGGGTTTCCTGACCAAACTGACGATGTTAGTAGCAGGAACTATAGTCTTCGAAACGGCTTCTCGGCCTGTGGCAATGGGTAGTACTCTCTGAACTGCACTATCTTCGTTAGCGTTGCCACCTGTCATTTCAAAGACTACAGCGTTGCAGCAGACTAGGCTGGAGGAGCCGTAGGTGCAGAGGTGGTTGGATAATCCGCTGGCGTGATCAGCGACGGCTGACTGACGGCAGAAATGCGAACCGTGCGTTTGACGAAACAAACCTGAGAGACATAATTTGTAGATCGTGTAATGCAGTTTATTTTTGTATAGAGGTGGGTTTCTTGAGAAGTGCGTAGTTTTCGAGTTATAAACGAAAAACTGCAAAAAGTGCAAAAATTTTGCGGGTTTTCACATTTTCCTCGGATAGCAATAACTTTACAATGTTGCAAAGTCGAGATTTGGATTCGGTATCTCAAAAACCATTAAAAATGATGGAGAAAAAAACGTCTATCTTTTTTCCCATTTCGGCGCTCTTTTGCTGTTTTTCCCTGTACTAATTCTCAGTTCTTCCAACCGCATTAAAAAGTCTTCTTGTGCTTGCTATTAATTATGTTAACAAGGCATATCTAGCAAGGTGTTCTCTCTTTTCGGGCAGCCAGCTTTGAAGGTTTTTGTAACGTATAGCAAGGCTGTGCTTAAAAGGAAGTTCTTTTTCCACCACAGTGGTGCTTTGTGCATGGTAGACTCTTACATGTTTGTACAGAGCTACGCAGATAATTTCTTGTTTCAAGAATTATACTTTTATAATGTTACTTTAAATAACACCTGTTTATTTATAAAGAAATACAGCAAGTGCAAACTAGGCTCAACTCTCAAGGTCGTGAGACTACTAGGAAATTGTTAAGCTAAGGGTGGGGATTCAGTCTGTTTTCTGTTTTCGTGTGTTTCGCGTGGGTGCAGTCTGGTGAAAAATAGTTTTAACTTTTTTTATGTTAGTGTGATTTTAGTGAACATAAAACAGTTTTTTAAAACTAAGTGTTGCTATCTGCTTCATACCGGTGAGTTACACATTTTTTACGCATTTACTGTTCCAATTTTTACTATTTTACATTTACTTTTTAATAGTTTTCTTTTACGTTTAACTTCATAATAGTAGTACATAAATAATAGTATAACATAATCGCAATACTATATATCGGTTACATAATTATAATACAGCTGTAACATATTTATAAATAACCGAAAATTTGTTAAAAATATTCCTTTGTTCCTTGCTTCTACAGATGTTTTTTATCTTTGATAATATTCACGCCGACATCGATAACGTAAATTCTAGCAGTTTCAAATAGATTTTAAATAAGAAGCTGGATATTTTAATTTCGATTGGTAACAAATTGCAATACTGATATAAATTTGTTTGGATTCGTATCGATTATTAAAAAAATTAATTGTTTAAAAACGATACAAAAAGGAGTTTGCAATTTTTTGTACAACCTGTTTTGTAACTTATATAAACTGATATAACAATGTGTTCAACTTGCCAAGTAAATTATTCTTCTTTAAAACTTTCCATTATCTGTTATAAAGCAGCTGCAGATTTATTTTGAAACTAAACATTTTATCTTTTACACAAAAGAATGCATTTATCAGAGGATGATTGAGTAGTGTTACTTTAACTAAATAAACTAATTATATAAAATTATTAAATAAGAAACCATAATACATAACCACCTTTTGTTAAATGCAATCTTTGGCGTAAGAAATAAAAACGCTTAGTTCAAGGTAAAGCTACAGCTGCATTATAACATGTAGATAACAAAATGTTAAGTAAGAAGAATTTACTTGGAAAGATAAAATGTAATAATGCGACAGTTTATAATACGTTACAAAACATTGAACAACAAAAATTGTAAACTCCTTTTTGTATTATTTTGAGAAAATAAATTTTTTTTTAAATCAATACGAATCGAAACAAAATTAACTTTCTGTAATTCCTCCCAACCAAAGATTAAAAATTAGGGAAAATTTATTTTTCACTTATTTTTAAGGTAAAACTTCAATTGGTTTTGATATTACAATTTTCTTACAAAAACTTGGAAGTCGGTTTATTTATATAATGCAAAGAAAGCAATGTAAATGCACATGTGTACTAGAATTATTTTCTTGTTTTATCTTTTGGAATTTCATTCAGTTTTTCTTTTAATTGTTGTAAATCGTCTAATTCTATGTTTTTTAAATGCAATATTGGAAATTCTATTACATTTTCAGTCAGTGATTCTCAACCACTATGCCGCGGCACTTTAGTGTGCCCCGAGATTTTTGAAGTGTGCCATCACTGCGAATACTCGTACATAAGCGACGTCAGACAAGTAGTTCAATCGGTTATTACTGTGTGCTATTTTTACAAAATATATTATAGGCACATCCCTCAATTAACCAAGTAACATTCTTTTAAATTTACGTTATTGTTAGTGTGCCGCCAAATTTTTAAATTATTAAAAATGTACCGTGACGAAAATAAGGTTGAGAATCACTGCATTAGCATTAACTTTGTGTTTGTTAAAAAGAATCATGTAAAACAAGTAGCAACTAAGCAAAAATGTACAAGTAAAATGAAGAACATCCAAGAGTAATGAGCTAACTTAAAATAATATGTGATATTATAACTCCCCTCCACCTTAAGATGGAAAATTCTGAAAATTCAAAACCATATTAGAATTTGAAGGATTTTAAGCTGTATGTCTTATTTTCTCCACATGATATGTTTAGTTGCTGTATTTCCCTGGAAAGGTTTCTTTTCCTGGTATCGTGTGGACTACCTTTCTTCCGTTTCCCTCTTACGTTGAAATCTAGTGCCTGTCTAGTTAAGCTGTTGTGTGGTTTCCTTAATGTATCCCCAATCCATTCCCATTTCCTGTGTTTAATTGTTATGCCTATTCTTTATTCGTTTGATATCTCCCATAGCCTTAAGTTTGTTATTTTATCGGGCCAGAATATTTGGTGGATTTTTCTTAGACATTTATTAGTGAATCTTTGTAACATTCGTATACTTTGTTTATTTAATGTCCATGTTTCTGCACCGTACAGTAATACGCTCTTAACGTTGGTTTGGAATAAACTCAATTTTGTTTTAACTGTAATATTTTTTGATCTTCATATTTTGCTCAGCATATTAAATAACTTTTGGGTTTGCTCTATTCTCCTTCTTATGTCTCTTTGAGAGCCTCTCGTTATATCCACTACAGTTTCTAAGTAACAGAATTCTTCAACCTCTGCAATATTTTTATTCGTTATGCTTATACTTCTTCCATTCTCTTCTCCGTCTTTTAGAATCTTTGTCTTCTTATTTATTTTAAGACCAACTTGCTCTGCTACTTCTTTGAGTCTTATTGTTTCTTGTTGCATCTAGTTTTTCTTTCCAGTTATTAGGCATATGTCGTCCGCAAACTCAAGGTCTTCAAGTTTGTTAAATGTACCCCAATTTATTCCGGATATATTATTTCTTGTATTCTCCATTACCTAGTCTATGATGATTAAGAATAGAGTTGGTGATAAGACGCACCCTTGTTTAACTCCTGTGTTAATCATAATTTTTGCGGACAGTTTTCCTGTATGTTCTACTTTCGATGAAAAGTTTTCATGCATAATTTTTATTATTTTTCTTTTTTTTTTGGTGATTCATATGCGTCTAGAATTTTCCACATGTTCTCCCTCGTTACTGGGTCAAATGCCTTCTCGCAATCTATAAAGTTGATGGAGATGCTTTCTCCCATTTCTTTGGTTTGTTTGAGTATTCTCCTCTTGTGCATATTTGATCTACGCATGAGCGCCTTGCTCGGAAGCCTGCCTAGGTTTCTTTTCATCTCTGATCTACCGCAGTTTTCATTCTGTTTAATATTATTTTACACAATGCTTTACTAGCCATGTATAGAAGGGTTATTGGCTTCGAGTTTTCGCATCGTGTGCAGTTTCCTTTTTTTTAAAGAATATTTATAATTATTCTTTGCGATCGATCCTCTGGTATCGTTTCCATATTCCAGATTTTGTTCATGAGGATAGATCTTTCCTTATATGCTTTAATAAGTTTTTTGGGAATATCATTCACGCCTGCGCTTTTACCATTCTTCATACTGTCAATTGCTTCGTGGATTTCCTTCATTGTAATTTTGTCTTGGTTTATGTTTAGCGGCTCGTTACTCTCTAGTTCATCTATATCCCATGTGTTTTTCTTCTTGTACATTTCAGCAAAATATTTCTGTCCATCTTTTTACCACCTCTGTGTCTGTTTTTGTTCTTTGTGTCGGTTTTATAGCGGTGTATTCTGGTAGTTTTTTTGAAATTTTTTTTAGGATGTGTTTGTCTTTGTTCCATTTCCATATTTGCCATTGTATAGCAATTTTTTGCTATCCGGTTTTAACTTGGTTGCTCTTACTTATTTCTTCTTTTGCTCTAACATATTTCGGATTTCGCGTTGTATACGTATCTCTTCTTTTGTTAGATCGTTGTTTATATATACTTGTTCATATTTAATTAGTCTCAAGTTTTTTTTTTGTTTTGCATTATCTCGTTTTTATCTTCTTTGCTTCCTGTTTTTAGCAAACATGTTCTATTTCCCAATTTATATGCTTCTTGTATTTTTACATCATTGTATAATTTGTATAATTATTGATGGCTCATTTGGAGGCTCTGTAGAAGATGAGGCCGCCCCCTCCGCCCCTTAGGTACGTTACTGCAACTAACCGTTGTTTGCATTTTAACAATTTTTGTTTGGGAATTAGTACAAGAATTGCAATTATTATTAATACAGGTAGGACTATCATCTAATAAGAAAAATTTGAATGATCAACAGCCTTTGGAATTATTTTATCCAATTTATTAATTTCTTTGATTCTTAAATCACTTGAATGCAAATCAATTTTAGCCTCATGAACTTGTTCTTTTACAATATGGTTACTTACATCAGGTAAATTCCACAATGTGACATCTAATGTCTGCCTCAAAGATACATATTCGGTGCCATTAATTACAATCTTACAATTTGGAAAATATGGTTCTTTGTTGTCTTGAATTCTAATAGAGCGTTTGGTTTACTTTGAACTTCTATCAATTATTTGTCTGTAAACATGATTAAGAGATAGTCATTAAATAGATGTTCAGCGAAATTTTGTTTTTGATGAATAACGTGATAATCACAAGCACTACGATTTGCGGCTCTTAGCACATTCACTACACAGTTACCCAGAAGATTTTCGTTCAATTCAAAGTAATACACTAAAGAGACGAACTTTCCATTATTACGAAAAAACACATAATTCTAAGAATCTTTCCATAATACATGTGAGTATTTCGGAATGATAACTTGATTAAATTTGTTTGGTCCAGAAATTAAAGTGTAAAAATTGTATTTCAATTCTTTTAACAAAGGAAACTCTAAAATAAGTGTTAGCATGTAGTTTTTCTGATATAATTTTAAATTTATAATTTGCAAAAGCTCAAAGTCATCTATAGAAGTGAAACAGCGAGTTGAAAACATATTACAAACCCTCTCAGTTCGCCAATATTCATTAGATTTATATCGATAATATCTTGTTGCCCCAGATTGATTAGATCATTTAATAATTTCACATTTGAATCTAGTTCTATTAATTGATATAAGATTTTATCATAAATTAATTTAGAAACGTACTGGTGTTTTGAGTATAAGGTTCTTTTATTAAAGCGTTCTAACCATTTCACAGTAGAATTTTGAAAAGCGTTAAAGTGGCAAACTAATTCCTTTGTTCTATCGTCCAAGATTTCGAGGTTATCTATAATTTGATTATTGCGCTCAATTAATTTCTGTTGGTTGGCATTTAATTTTTCAATTGCCTGATCGTATCTCTCAGCATCACCACTATCTAAATTACCGGTTAAAAATTTGCAAATATGCACCTATCATAACTAACACTAGCGTAAGCAAACTAAGCACTTTCATCTTGAAATTTCGGGACTTTCAAATTTTTCTTGTGAATTTTCCTTCCCTTTTGATCTTGCACCGTTTGATCATTATCTGCAACAATACGGATTGGTTTAAACTTTTGTTGCACTTTTATCCTTGGTTTTAAATTTTCATATCCCTTTATTGGGTTAATTTCTTTTCCAGTTTTATTTACATTAAGTTTGTTAGTAAAATTTTGTTTTTGATTTAGTTGTTTCTGTTGTATTTTGTTATATATTATCATCATGCATCCTTATGATTTTGCAAATAACTATTTTTTCACTTCGAGGTCAAGTTCAAAAATTTCTGGATTTGAAAAATGACCAAATAACAGATCTCTCGGTTTTAGGTGGTACTAGAATGTATGGTGTCATTGTAAGCTAATAATATTGAGGGATAACTATTACTAAATTTAATTTCTTTATTTTGTTGCTTGATTAACCTATAATGTTTGATTATAGTACTATGAACTTGTTCAACCGGTGACTTACCTGTCGACAACCTGACTGTTGTAAAATTAAAGTTGATTGTATGCATATTGCAAAATTCTTTGAAAATGACAGAATCGAACTGGTTATCACAAACGATTTTTTGAGGTCTACTATACTGAGCTATGAACTCGGATAATCTGTAAACTATGAGACTAGAAGAGGGTACATTAACAAAATCCTTGAAAATTTATCTATAATGGTTAAATAGCTTTGCGATTCAATAAAGAATATATCGACGTGCAATATTTCAAAGGGTTTAGATGGGGTTTCGGTGACAGCAAACGTCAGTTGTATTGGATTTCGGTTCTACTTTGCGATTTGACATACTTTACAATTGTTGATATACCGATTAATTTTTTCATGAATTTTAGGAAACTATACCTTTGACTAATTGATTTATACTTGTCATCTACTCCACGTTGGTTTGTTTTGGCTGTATGATATTGTTTTATAATTTCAAATTGTTCGTTTTCTTGGCAGACGTCTTCTAATAATTTGGAATATAAATAAACTTTTAAACTTCTAAAACTCTAAATATGATGATGTCGTCCATGTCCGATAACGTTCCGTAAAACGTTGTCCATTGTTCTCTGGAACGTGGCCGGGGCATCCTAAGATATTCATAATGTCCGTTCTCGACCGTAAATGCCATCTTTGGAATGAACTTTTCCTCTACTTCGATCTAGTGAAATCCAGAACTGAAATCGAGAGTCGCGAAAAGAGTGGATTTCCCTAACTTATTCAATATCTCTTCAATATTGGGAAGAGGATATTTGTCGTCAATAGTACGCTCATTGATTTTACGATAATCGACCACCATCTCCACTTCTTCTTGCCGCTAGCGTCCAATTTCTTTGCACTATCCATATTGGGCTAGAGTAAGGTGAGTGGAATGATCTTATTATACCTTCATTTAGAAGTTTATTGATATGATCTCGTACTTCTTTTTTTGTATATATAGGATTTCGTCTTTAGTTTTGATCTTTAGCTTTACTGAATTGATTGACGAAAACCCCGGTTCCCGAAAATTTTCGTTTTCTTCACCCCCTTCAGTTTCTTCATATGCATTCGTACTCATTTTCAGGCTCTAAGTCTTCCATTTCAAACAATTCCTGACTTGTAGAAGTAGATTTGATTGGGCCGCAAAATAATTTTTAAAAGGGGTTTTTGTGCTGGTAAACTTTTATTTCTTAAAGTGCTTGTACACACTGACATCAGGGTTTGTTTCGGCAGGATATTTAACTGGTTCGGCGCACAAACATTTTTTTGGGTTTCAAAAACTTTTCGGTTTGTTGGAAAATACTGTTTAACTGATTTATTGGTAGTTCTCTGTTAGCAGCGTCTACGAGTAACTTCATACTTAGTAGATTTGTATCAGGATGTTTTCCTGATGACTGACAGAAACCACAAAATGCTGATAACATGGGTACATGGACCTACAGTCCTAGCTCCCGATTGGTATACGTGCAGTATTAACCGCCGACAGGAACATCATTATCAGCATTGCTTATACCATTCATGTCAATAAAACTACTTACTTACTTAACTCACTTAATTCTTAAAACCTTTTACCTTTTGGTCTAGACTGGGTGGGAGTTGAGTTACGTTGATTTCTTTCACACTTCTCTTCAATTCTTCTTATTCTGCGATAGTCTCGGTATATCTTCCCATCTTGCTCCTTCTGCCCAGCTGCCCTTTTCATTTTCTCTCTCCCTATTCGCCGTGGTCTTCCTCTTTTACGTTTTCCACTTTTTCTTGCCTCGTACCCTCTCTTCACTAGCCGTTCTATCATTCTTTGAAATTCTGAAGTGTTATCTGTCAGTAACACTGCATCATCGGCGTATCTAATGTTCTTTATAGGAGTTTCGTTAATTATTAATCCAGCTGTTTCTCTTTCTAATGCTTCTTGAAATACTGTTTGTGAGTATAAGTTAAATAGCAAGGGCGATAGTATACACCCTTTCCTTACTCCCCTTTGAATCACAATTTCTCCTGTTGTTTTGTTTTCTGTTCTAATATTAACCTTTTGATTCCAATAAAGATTCTGAATGATTTGCAGATCATCTTCGTCAATCTGTTTGGTCTTAAGTATTTCAATTAAACGTTGATGTTGGCCTCTATCGAAAGCTTTTGTATAGTCCACTAGGCACATTCATGGTCATGTCTAAGCACATCT
>VTPC01008083.1:11427-31087 GCA_011009095.1 Ignelater luminosus
AACGAATCACGGAGTATCAATGTGTTTATCGAGTTCGTGTAAAAGTTTCCCTTTCGAACCTGAGCTGATAAGATTGGAATGAATCAAGAGCGTGTCAGAGGCCCTGAAAGATTTTTTGATTGAACCTTTTGCACTTTAATAACGAGGCCAAGAGTGGAGAGCGAGTAAAATTAAAACGAATTGCAAAGTGTCAATGTGTTTATTCAGTTGTTGTAAAAGTGTCCGTTTCAAGCTTGAGCGGATAAGATTGGAATGGATCAAGAGTTGCCAAGGGGTCTTAAGGATACTTTAATTGAACCTTTTACACTTTAATATCGAGGGTGAGTAGAGTGCGAGTGAAACTGAAACGAATCACGGAGTGTCAATGTATTTATCTAGTTCGTGTAAAATTGTCCATTTCAAACCTGAGGGGATAGGATTGGAGTAAATAAAGAGCCTGTGAGGGGCCCTTAAAGATTTTTTGATTGAACTTTTTGCGCTTCAATATTGAGAACAAGAGCAAAGAGCAAGTAAAATTGGAACGAATCAAGGAATGTCGATGTGTTCATTCACTTCGTGTAGAATTGTCCGTTTCAAACCTGAACTCATAAAATTGGAATAAATCAAGAGCGTGCCAGGGTCCTTTAAACATTTTTCAATTAAATTCTTAGCGTTTTAATATCGAGATCAAGAGTAAAGAGCGAGCAAGATTAGAAGGAATCATGAAGAGTCAGTGTGTCTATACAGTTCATACACTGTCCGTTTTAAACCTGATCGGTAAAATTGGAATGAATCAGGAGGGCTACCTTAAAGATTTTTTAATTGAATTTTTCGCGTTTTAATACCAAGATCAAAATTAAAGGGCGAGTAAAATTGAAATAAATCACGGTATCAATGTGTTTATCCAGTTCGTGTAGAATTGTCCGTTTCAAACCTGAAGTGATAAGATTGAAGTGAATCAAGAACGTGCCAGCGGTCTTTAAAGATTTTTTAATTGAACCTTTTGCATTTTAATATCGAGGGTAAAGGGTAAAGAGCGAGTAAAATTAAAACAAATCACGGAGTGTCAATGTTTTATCCAGTTCGTGTAGAATTGTCTGTTTCAACCCTGAGCGGGTAAAATTCGAATGAATCACGAGCGTGCCGAGAACCCTTAGATTTTTAAATTGAATATGTCGAGAGCAAGAGCAAAAAGCAGGTAAGATTGGAAGGAAGCTGATCTCTATTTATTCTAAAAGGTTTACAGGTAACCACGATGCTTATGGAATCATTGACCATGCAATCACATTGCCTACCTAGTTGTCTCGACTTAATTTATTCATTCTGTATATTTGAATTTACACTTCGGGGTCAGTAAGTTTCTATATAAATGAAAATGAAGTTTAATAGTAATCTATTACAAATGATGAATACATTCCAATACATTTTCCGTCGATGTGTGTGTGTGTGTGCTGACTTTGCAATTGGTCCTCCCACACCGATTAGATGAAGCTTCATACAGACAGTTTCTCTGAGAATAGTTGCCTAATTTGCTGAAAGACGCATAATATGGTTTATCAATGATGATGGTTCAGCAGATTGTAGTGTACACACACGAGAGTGTTTAAACGTGATGTACCTCAGTGTTAGAGTGGATGACAAGGTCATCGAATTTAAATTCCTTTTGTGCCATCTGAAATATTTAGCATAAATACTAATACCTAATCGTAAATGAAAAGAAACTGAGAAATAGAGTAGTAACATCTTGGTAATTCTGTTGGAATTTTTGAAGGGATGCGAGTTATAGTGCAACAACCTATATAATATAGAATAAAATACTGTAATGTAATATTACATACCTAGTTAGCATTTTCTTTTTATCATTTTAACATGATGTTTTTATAAAGTTAGTCTGATAATAAATCTTGAACGGATAACACCAAAAGAATTAAAAAGAGAATATTTTTAATTCAGGGTTTTTGGAAAATTCGTTTTTTAAAAAACCACCAATCACATTTGAAACTTATAATTTGCGTCAATTAATGGCGAGAAGGAGGAAAAGACGATTTCCAATTAGTTTATTAACTTGTTTAGTTTGTTCCGAAAACAGTGGAGTTTCTCACAAACCTTGACACCCTATTATATCAAAAAATGAGACTTTAGGAGACCTAAGTTTCTAGGAAGGTTTTGTTTAGAAAGTCCTACCTGTAGAATGAGCTCCTAAAATATCATAATGTACATTAGAAATATCCTCTATATTCAGAGAGAAAATTCAAAATTTAAAATTATCATTCGTATCTAGAACCTCCCGATGTAATGTAAAGATTTTGAAAGACGTATTAAATGGACTAAGACAGCAAATTCCTTTAAATTCCAAAAAGACATCTATTAAAAGCTAAATAGCAAAACCTTTTTAAATTATTCTCGTTTCCCTTTTGACTTGTACATGGTTCAGAAATGACATAACAATAATTCAAATGTGTAAAGGAAAACGTGCACTAAAGGTTTTTTCTTCGGAACGTCTAGGAATGCTTGGTTATAACTGAATTCTGAACCGTGCTATCTACATAAAATGTTATCGTGAATTTTTCGATATGTTTGTGGCCTACAAAAAATTGAAATCTGATATTATATTTGTTTCGTGTTTGTTTAAACAACAACTGATCGTTAAAAAAACAAAACTACAAAAACTTTAGAGGCAAGGTTTACAGTAAGTAGCAAAAAAATGCTACAGTCGACTTGATTTGGTTTTGACTTATTAGAAGAAATTTGTTGTATCATATTGTTGTCCAATCAGGCAGAAAATGATTAGAAACTTAAAGTAGATATGGAATTAGTAGTAACTATGCAATTGATGGAACCAGAAATACGAACATTATCAGAAATTCTTACACAAAATCTTGTGTGTATTAAAAAAGGATAAACTAAAGGAGTTTTGAAGAACAGAAAAAAACAGTAAAGAGAAGAGTAGAAAGTTCAAACACAAAAACTCATTTTTATTTAGAAAAAGATTAAATTTGAAGTTTTCAAAAGTACAAAAAATCCAGAAATATTACACAAAAGAATATTTTTCCATTTATTGCAAACATTCAAACGCGATTATTTTTATTCAATTTTTGATTTCATCAAATCTATAATAAAGACACCAAAATTGAGATGTCAGCGTACGAAAATTAAGAAATGTTGGCTTTTTCAAGCTAATTTTACGGCCTAATTTCCCAGCCAGCATGCGCATATCACTAATTACACCACGCAGAAGATGAAAAAAACAGAAATCAGATTTTTTCAAAATAAACCATATACTACCTAACTAAACTTTCGTGTCTGCATCAAAAATTGTAGAATTTCATTTTTATATCGACACTTAAAAAAGTTAAAGATTACTAGTTTATTGCGATCATGGAGCAAAAAGCGCAAAGTTTATATTTTGCTTAATTAAGTGGAAACTTTCAAGTTAGTTAAAAAAAGAAAATATAGACTTACTTTGAGAAACTACCAAGTTCCTAGCGCTACATAATTTAAATTCATTTTCAATAAAGAATAAAAATCTACGTAAAACCTTCTCTTACTAAAGGTACTGCTCTTACAACCCTTTTTAATATTTGTAGTGTCTTTTTTTACATTTTAAAACATTATTAATACCTTTACATTACATTAATTTTTATCCTCGGCAAACATTTCATTTCTTAAAAATTCTTTTTGTATTCTTAGTAAACTAACTCAATCAAATATCAAATAAATCCCCAAAAGCAAATATTATCTTAAAAAATGTTTTTTGTTTATAAGATTGGATTTTCAGTGTTTGAAAGAATAAAAGTAATAGACGAAATTTAAAAGGGGCATTTAAAATTTTCCGCTCATGCTCTTTTCACTTGAAAATAATCGAAAAGCCTACAGTAGATAATTTAATAACTTTTTTTTTCCTTATTTAATTTCTCTTTGAATTTAGTTTTTATTAATTCCTAGCCTGTTGAAATGATAAGTAAAAGAATAAAAATTAAAAGGTTCCGTTTAAAAGCAGCGTAAGCATTTAAACCGCGAAATTTTACTTTCTACAAATTTCCCAGTAATACCGCTTTAATGAAAATTAGCGGAAGCTTTTTGCCGATGATTCCTGTGTCCATCTCTCTCGCAAATTCTACCCTTGCAAGTATAATTAACGTTCATAATTAACGCTAGTCTCAACAGATCTACCGAATTTAAATCTAAATTGGACAGGCACGCACATGGGCATACTACACACTCATACACAAACACACACGTATATACACATACACGTTCCATTTATTTTTATTTTCTTTTTGTTCCGGTTAAATCTGATTTTAACAACAATCCTTACCTATAATAATAAAACTTGTAAGTCAATACTTGTTCTGCAACAACGTAAACAGAATGTTCATGACCTAACAGTATTCACATTACCCGTGGTGTCTAAAATTCTAAAACTCGATCAAACAAATTTAGAGTTTTCGAATTTTTGGCCTACGAGTGAATCCTAAACACACGTGGTGTTATGTCGAATTCAAATCTGTAACTCCGATTAGCTATTAAGATCTATCTAATAACGAGTATCCGTTATCACATGCGAAACGGCATGAGCACCCGCGCGGTACGGACCTCTAACTTCGACGTTCCAACACCCACAAAGTTGGCGGTGGACTGAGCGACGCTCTCGACGCCGCATACACAGCACCGACGCGCACGACCTGTCCGATATTATTAAGTATGCGTGGCAGGCCCGATGGTAACAAAAAGCTAACAAATTTTGGTAATTATTTGTTGTCTCAAAAATTATTTTCAAAGCGTAATCTGATGATACCATTTTGTGATAATTAATTTCGTTCCGGTTTGTTATTTCTCTAAATAAAAATATATAAATTAAATTTTGTATCTGCTTATACTGAACCTTTATGAAACAGAAAAATAAAAAAGCACCGCAGTGTCATTTGTGGCATTATTCGTATTAACAATACTTTTATATTTTGTTTCGGCTTTAAAAATTGCTTTTTTCAGAATTACCTCCTCTTTATGAAATAAATCAATTCATATAAGCAAAAAAGCTGTACAATAAAGAAAAAACGAATTGGAAAACTTCTTGAGTTTACTTAGAAACAAGAATTATTAAAAAGAAGCAGAAGATACTAACAAAAACTTAAGAGTATCGATCTTATGTTGGCAGCAAATATGGTGAATTTTTTATGTGCTAAACTACTAACTAGTATATTTACAGAACCTTGAGTTTATTTACATACCTCTTATTGTAAAGTTTTCTCTTTTAAAGCTTAACGTTAGAGAGACTGCCACAAAGCCATAATTTAAATTTAAATGTGCATAATTATTATCGAAACAAAATAATTGTTATGACTATTTTTTTCTTTTAGAAACAGTTTATATCTATGCCTTAACATCTTCCATTGAATTATAAATGTAAAAGAAATTATTCGTACGTCTTCACCGACGCCGGCAGTTTCCTACAGGAATCTAAAATCTTAATTGAGCTTGAATTTGTAAAGTCCGGTCTTCAGACTGACCGTTCACATTTAAGATTCTTTGTGGTTTTCCTTATGTTAACAGGAGAACACCGGAACAGTAACTTGTCGAATTTGATGTACACCCTCCCTAATTTAGTACCCCTACTTAAAGATTTTTAATATTTTAACTACTAACTTAATTTTCTATTTTATTATTAAATTTTACTGTAGGGATTAAAAATATTTCAGATGACATAATTACATAATATTTAGATGAAACAAATTTAAAGCTATTTCTAAATTTAAGTAAGATTATAAAAGTATAATTTGGCTAATGAAAAAATAATAAACTTTCATTAATGTCCACTGTGCCAAGATAATGTAAACAAAAATTGAACATGGGGTAGAGTAGCCCAGTTAATTTATAATAACTCATAATTAACTGAAAATTTCAGAATTACTTTCTCTTTACATTTAGAACAAATTCTGAAAAGTCCCCAATTTTCCATATGAGCTTCAATCCAAAATGGCGGATCATTGATGGCCACCAAGCACTTTTTGCCTTGTTCATGTTTTTTTCCTCATGTCTAAGTTAAAAATAAACATTTCTTAATTCTGGAAAGCCTTCTAAAGCTCTGGAGAGATTAGAAAATGCCAAAAAGTCGTAATTTCGATGGAAGAAAAATTCAAATCTGCACCTCCTCGTGGTAGAAGGCGGGCAAAATCCAACTGGATGGCTAACGCAGATAGGGACCGAGTAATTGCCGGTATAAGCAAGATTTGCCGAACAACAACCTAGGTTGAAGATACAGGAAATCCAAGGGCACTCTTTTGCTCTGAATGTGTGAAAGCGCATTTAAAGGCAGATGAACCGAGAAAATAGTCAGCGGTATAAAAAGTTGAACACCACGGGAAACGACAGCATTAAAGATACTAAAGGATATCCCTGGTCATTCATAAGGGCTAGTTTTAGTTAAAAATGTTCCGGAGCTTCAATTTCCCAAATCGGACCTCAGGGGGGGAAAGCATTGAAAGTAGCAACGAAAGTAATGAATAAATGTAAATTTAAATCTAGAATAAAAGTAGCAACATGGAAAGTAAAGAGCATGCAAAATGCACAACATAGTGGCAGAAATGGAAAGATTACGGATACATACATTGGGAATATCCGATGTGAGATTGCCAGAGAGTAGTAGTGTGCGTCTAATAGTAACCTCATGTACTATTCTGGAACAACATAGATATGGTGTAGCAATCATGGTCACAAAGAAAATAAGTAGGTCAGTCTCAAATGTCATAAGATACAACGAAAGAATCATTATGATACTGTAACGCTCCACCAATAAGTGCATTGAATATACCAGCGACGGCTCGAATGCCTAGAAAGTTTAACTGTCGAATATTCGAAAAAACTTCTAGGTTCATCGACAGAAACAAGGAAAAGATATATAAAGGCAAGCGGGATAAATAAATGTGTAATTAGTGATATAATAAATTATTCTGTATATATGGAAATAAATAAATTAAGTGAAAATAATTATTAGAAATAAATTGTAATAGACTTAATGAAAACAGATATTAAAAATAAATAAAGACATTACAATACAATTAGAATCTCACATCGGCAAAATAAATATTTTTCAGATCTATGCTCCGACGGCGAGAAAGGATGAAGACGAAATAAAAACGTTTTATAAAGAACTTGACGAAGTGCTCCAGATAACTAAAAAACAGGATATTGACTATTATCCTAGGCGACTTCAACGCTAAGATAAGCAGAGCAGCTGTTGAGACCTGCGTTGGTTTTCATGGTCTAGGTGAACGTAACGAGAGAGGGGGAAGGATGATAGAATTTTGTCAAAACAAAGAATTGGTTATCACAAATACATGATTTAAACTACCTAAGCGCAGATTATATACGTGGACATCGCCAAAACACAGAGCATATACTTCGAAACCAAATAGATAACATCTTAATCAATAGAAGGTACAGAAATTCTATACTATCGGCCAAAACATATCCAGGCGTTGATGTGGGATCTCATCATAATCCGGTTGTAGCGGTATTAAGGATAAATCAAAAAAGAATTTCAGTAAACAAACCCTAAGTCGAAATCTATTAAAAGTTTACGAGATTAACGCGGAAGTAGTAAAAAATCTTTAACCAAATCTGGGACAAATAAATAACCAAAATCAACAAGACCAACAAAAGAATGTTGGAATAGAACAGAAATGGGAAAAAATCAAAACTGTAGCTGATAAATTGAATATATGCAAAGAGAAAAGAAGCAAAACTGGATGACTACTAAGATACTTAAAGTTAGGAAAGAACGTCATAAAAATAAGAATCGAGATCAAGTAAAATATAAAGAGCAGAACAGCATGATCAGAAAAAGAATTAAGGAAACGAAAGAAGAGTACATGACAGAAAAATTTAGAGAGATAGAGACGTTACAAGAGAGACGTGATACTTTTGGCATACATAAGAAAATTAAAGAGATAACGGGAACAAGTAAAAGAAAGCAATACAGATTATTGAAAGAGAAGGATGGTATAATAATCATAGATCCTGAACGAAAAATGAGGAGATGAGAAGAATATATATGGAGTTGTTTGCAGACTACAGAGCAGAAGTGAACATGCGAGCAGTTCACGAAGAAGTAAATGCAATTGAAATAACAAAGTAGGAAGTAAAATATGGAATAGAAAACATACAAAATAGCAAAGCAACCGGTCAAAATCGTAAAGTTAATAAAAGACGATAACTTACAACCTCTTTTAGATCTATTTAACGATATATCAAATCTGGTGAAATACCCAGAGAATGTTTAAAATCGACCTTTGTTACTTTACCAAAAAAGAACAATACAAGAGACTGCGCAGAGTATATGACTATAAGTCTAATGTGCAGTACGCTGAAAATCTTCTTAAAGATCATACACATGAGAATATATAAGAAGTTAGAAGACAAAACCGGTGATACTCAGTTTGGATTCATAAAAGGGCTAGGAATAAGAGATGCATTGTTGGACGTAAACGTTTTGTTGCAGATGTGCTTAGACATGACCATGAATGTGCCTAGTGGACTATACAAATGCTTTCGATAGAGGCCAACATCAACGTTTAATTGAAATACTTAAGACCAAACAGATTGACGAAGATGATCTCCAAATCATTCAGAATCTTTATTGGAATCAAAAGGTTAATATTAGAACAGAAAACAAAACAACAGGAGAAATTGTGATTCAAAGGGGAGTAAGGAAAGGGTGTATACTATCGCCCTTGCTATTTAACTTATACTCACAAAAGGTATTTCAAGAAGCATTAGAAAGAGAAACAGCTGGATTAATAATTAACGAAACTCCTATAAAGAACATTAGATACGCCGATGATGCAGTGTTACTGACAGATAACACTTCAGAATTTCAAAGAATGATAGAACGGCTAGATACAGTTAGTGAATCATAATTACGGTCTACACATAAACTTAAACAAAACAAAATTTATGGTTGTATCTAAAACTAAAAATAATGCAGTAAACTTCACAATGAACAACACCCGCATTGAAAGAATAAAGAGATATAAATATCTGGGTACAATAATAGACAAGAACAACGATCAAACACCAGAGATAAGAACAAGGATAGAATTGGAAAAAAGTTCAGTGAACAAGTTGAGAAATTTACCTACTTAGAAACAATATTTAATGAGAAAGAAACCGTGGAACATGAAATTAATGTAAGAATTGCAAAGACGGAAAGACTCTTCAATGCAATGAAAACAAAGTACTTTAACAAGAAGGAAATACCTAATAAATAAAAGGCCCGAAGTCGTAAGAAAAATAGTGAAACCAACCTTTAATTTGCCTGCGAAAGCTGGACAACAACGGAAAGACAGAGAAGTAAACTCACAGCTACAGAGATGAAATTTCCGAAAAAGACAAGAAGAGATGGATTAAGAAATGTGGTGTACAGAGAGCAATTAAACATAGCACCAGTAGAAGAAACGATACAACTATGTAAGATGGATGGGGCATCTGCAGAGAATGGAACAAAGCAGACTAGTGAAGAGAGGGTACGAGGCAAGAAAAAGTGGAAAACGTAAAAGAGGAAGACCACGGCGAATAGGGAGAGAGAAAATGAGAAGGGCAGCTGGGCAGAAGGAGCAAGATGGGAAGATATACCGAGACTATCGCAGAATAAGAAGAATTATTTGAAATGGAAGACCTAGAGCCTGAAAATGAGCATATGAAGAAACTGAAGGGGATGAAGAAAACGAGAATTTTCGGGAACCGGGGTTTTCGTCAATCAATTCAGTAAAGCTAAAGATCAAAACTAAAGACGAAATCAATATATATACAAAAAGAAGAAGTACGAGATCAGATCAATAAACTTCTAAATGAAGGTATAATAAGATCATCCCACTCACCTTACTCTAGCCCAATATGGATAGTGCAAAGAAACTGGACGCTAGCGGCAAGAAGAAGTGGAGAATGGTGGTCGATTATCGTAAAATCAATGAGCGTACTATCGACGACAAGTATCCTCTTCCCAATATTGAAGAGATATTGAATAAGTTAGGGAAATCCACTCTTTTCGCGACTCTCGATCTCAGTTCTGGATTTCACTAGATCGAAGTAGAGGAGAGTTCATTCCAAAGACGGCATTTACGGTCGAGAACGGACATTATGAGTATCTTAGGATGCCCCGGCCATGTTCCAGAGAACAATGGACAACGTTTTACGGAACGTTATCGGACATGGACGACATCATCATTTTTACTAGTTCGGAGTTTTAGAAGTTTAAAAGTTTATTTATATTCCAAATTATTAGAAGACGTCTGCCAAGAAGACGAACAACTTGAAATTATAAAACAATATCATACAGCCAAAACAAACCATCGTGGAGTAGATGACATGTATAAATCAATTAGTCAAAGGTATAGTTTCCTAAAATTCATGAAAAAATTAATCGGTACATCAACAATTGTGAAATATGTCAAATCGCAAAGTAGAACCGAAATCCAATACAACCGACGTTTACTGTCACCGAAACCCCATCTAAACCCTTTGAAATATTGCACATCGATATATTCTTTATTGAATCGCAAAGCTATTTAACCATTATAGATAAATTTTCAAGGATTTTGTTAATGTACCCTCTTCTAGTCTCATAGTTTACAGATTATCCCAGTTCATAGCTCAGTATAGTAGACCTCAAAAAATCGTTTTTGATAACCAGTTCTGTCATTTTCAAAGAGTTTTGCAATATGCATACAATCAACTTTAATTTTACAACAGTCAGGTTGTCGACAGGTAACTCACCGGTTGAACAAGTTCATAGTACTATAATCAAACATTATAGGTTAATCAAGCAACAAAATAAAGAAATTAAATTTAGTAATAGTTATCTCTCAATATTATTAGCTTACAATGACACCATACATTCTAGTACCATCTAAAACCGAGAGATCTGTTATTTGGTCATTTTTCAAATCCAGAAATATTTGAACTTGACCTCGAAGTGAAAAAATAGTTATTTGCAAACTCATAAGGATGCATGATGATAATATATAACAAAATACAACAGAAACAACTAAATCAAAAACAAAATTTTACTAACAAACTTAATGAAAATAAAACTGGAAAAGAAATTAACCCAATAAAGGGATATGAAAATTTAAAACCAAGAATAAAACCAATCCCTATTGTTGCAGATAATGATCAAACGGTGCGAGATCAAAAGGGAAGGAAAATTCACAAGAAAAATTTGAAAGTCCCGAAATTTCAAGATGAAAGTGCTTAGTTTGCTTACGCTAGTGTTAGTTATGATGCTAACCAACAGAAATTAATTGAGCACAATAATCAAATTATAGATAACCTCGAAATCTTGGACGATAGAACAAAGGAATTAGTTTGCCACTTTAACGCTTTTCAAAATTCTACTATGAAATGGTTAGAACGCTTTAATAAAAGAACCTTATACTCACAACACCAGTACGTTTCTAAATTAATTTATGATAAAATCTTATATCAATTAATAGAACTAAATTCAAATGTGAAATTATTAAATGATCTAATCAATCTGGCGAAACAAGATATTATCGATATAAATCTAATGAATATTGGCGAACTGAGAGGGTTTGTAATAAGTTCTCAACTCGCTGTTTCACTTCTATAGATGACTTTGAGCTTTTGCAAATTATAAATTTAAAATATATCAGAAAAACTACATGCTAACACTTATTTTAGAGTTTCCTTTGTTAAAAGAATTGAAATACAATTTTTACACTTTAATTTCTGGACCAAACAAATTTAATCAAGTTATCATTCCGAAATACTCACATGTATTATGGAAAGATTCTTAGAATTATGTATTTTTTTGTAATAATGGAAAGTTTGTCTCTTTAGTGTATTACTTTGAATTGAACGAAAATCTTCTGGGTAACTGTGTAGTGAATGTGCTAAGAGCCGCAAATCGTAGTGCTTGTGATTATCACGTTATTCATCAAAAACGAAATTTCGCTGAACATGTATTTAATGACTATCTCTTAATCATGTTTACAGACGAATAATTGATAGAAGTTCAATGTAAACCAAACGCTCTATTAGAATTCAAGACAACAAAGAACTATATTTTCCAAATTGTAAGATTGTAATTAATGGCACCGAATATGTATCTTTAAGGCAGACATTAGATGTCACATTGTGGGATTTACCTGATGTAAGTAACAATATTGTAAAAGAACAAGTTCATGAGGCTAAAATTGATTTGCATTCAAGTGATTTAAGCATCAAAGAAATTAATAAATTGGATAAAATAATTCCAAAGGCTGTTGATCATTCAAATTTTTCTTATTAGATGATAGTCCTACCTGTATTAATAATAATTGCAATTCTTGTACTAATTTCCAAACAAAAATTGTTAAAATGCAAACAACGGTTAGTTGCAGTAACGTACCTAAGGGCCGGAGGGGGCGGTCCGCCCCAGGCCTCATCTTCTACAGAGCCTCCAAATGAGCCATCAATAATTATACAAATTATACAATGAAGTAAAAATACAAGAAGCATATAAATTGAGAAATAGAACATGTTTGCTAAAAACAGGAAGCAAAGAAGATGAAAACAAAAAAAAACTTGAGACTAATTAAACATGAACAAGTATATATAAACAACGATCTAACAAAAGAAGAGATGCGTATACAACGCGAAATCCGAAATAGAGCAAAAGAAGAAATAAGTAAGAGCAACCAAGTTAAAACCGGATAGCAAAAAATTGCTATACAATGGCAAATATGGAAATGGAACAAAGACAAACACATCCTAAAAAAATTTCAAAAAAACTACCAGAATACACCACTATAAAACCGACACAAAGAACAAAAACAGACACAGAGGTGGTAAAAAGATGGACAGAAATATTTTGCTGAAATGTACAAGAAGAAAAACACATGGGATATAGATGAACTAGAGAGTAACGAGCCGCTAAACATAAACCAAGACGAAATTACAATGAAGGAAATCCACGAAGCAATTGACAGTATGAAGAATGGTAAAAGCGCAGGCGTGAATGATATTCCCAAAAAACTTATTAAAGCATATAAGGAAAGATCTATCCTCATGAACAAAATCTGGAATATGGAAACGATACCAGAAGATCGATCGCAAAGAATAATTATAAACATTCTTAAAAAAAAGGAAACCGCACACGATGCGAAAACCCGAGGCCAATAACCCTTCTATGCATGGCTAGCAAAGCATTGTGTAAAATAATATTAAACAGAATGAAAACTGCGGTAGACCAGAGATGAAAAGAAACCTAGGCAGGTTTCCGAGCAAGGCGCTCATGCGTAGATCAAATATGCACAAGAGGAGAATACTCAAACAAAGCAAAAAAATGGGTGAAAGCATCTCCATCAACTTTATAGATTGCGAGAAGGCATTTGACTCAGTAGCGAGGGAGAACATGTGGAAAATTCTAGACGCATATGAACCACCAAAAAAAAAGAAAAATAATAAAAATTATGTATGAAAACTTTTCATCGAAAGTAGAACATACAGGAAAACTGTCCGAAAAAATTATGATTAACACAGGAGTTAAACAAGGGTGCGTCTTATCACCAACTCTATTCTTAATCATCATAGACTAGGTGATGAAGAATACAAAAAATAACATATCCGGAATAAATTGGGGTACATTTAATAAACTTGAAGACCTTGAGTTTGCGGACGACATATGCCTAATAACTGGAAAGAAAAACTAGATGCAACAAGAAACAATAAGACTCAAAGAAGTAGCAGAGCAAGTTGGTCTTAAAATAAATAAGAAGAAGACAAAGATTCTAAAAGACGGAGAAGAGAATGGAAGAAGTATAAGCATAACGAATAAAAATATTGAAAAGGTTGAAGAATTCTGTTACTTAGGAAGTGTAGTGGATATAACGAGAGGCTCTCAAAGAGACATAAAAAGGAGAATAGAGCAAGCCCAAAAGTTATTTAATATGCTGAGCAAAATATGAAGATCAAAAAATATTACAGTTAAAACAAAATTGAGTTTATTCCAAACCAACGTTAAGAGCGTATTACTGTACGGTGCAGAAACATGGACATTAAATAAACAAAGTATACGAATGTTACAAAGATTCACTAATAAATGTCTAAGAAAAATCCACCAAATATTCTGGTCCGATAAAATAACAAACTTAAGGCTATGGGAGATATCAAACGAATAAAGAATAGGCATAACAATTAAACACAGGAAATGGGAATGGATTGGGCATACATTAAGGAAACCACACAACAGCTTAACTAGACAGGCACTAGATTTCAACGTAAGAGGGAAACGGAAGAAAGGTAGTCCACACGATACCAGGAAAAGAAACCTTTCCAGGGAAATACAGCAACTAAACATATCATGTGGAGAAAATAAGACATACAGCTTAAAATCCTTCAAATTCTAATATGGTTTTGAATTTTCAGAATTTTCCATCTTAAGGTGGAGGGGAGTTATAATATCACATATTATTTTAAGTTAGTTCATTACTCTTGGATGTTCTTCATTTTACTTGTACATTTTTGCTTAGTTGCTACTTGTTTTACACGATTCTTTTTAACGAACACAAAGTTAATGCTAATGCAGTGATTCTCAACCTTATTTTCGTCACGGTACATTTTTAATAATTTAAAAATTTGGCGGCACACTAACAATAACGTAAATTTAAAAGAATGTTACTTGGCTAATTGAGGGATGTGCCTATAATATATTTTGTAAAAATAGCACACAGTAATAACCGATTGAACTACTTGTCTAACGTCGCTTATGTATGAGTATTCGCAGTGATGGCACACTTCAAAAATCTCGGGGCACACTAAAGTGCCGCGGCATAGTGGTTGAGAATCACTGACTGAAAATGTAATAGAATTTTCAATATTGCATTTAAAAAACATAGAATTAGACGATTTACAACAATTAAAAGAAAAACTGAATGAAATTCCAAAAGATAAAACAAGAAAATAATTCTAGTACACATGTGCATTTGCATTGCTTTATTTGCATTATATAAATAAACCGACTTCCAAGTTTTTGTAAGAAAATTGTAATATCAAAACCAACTGAAGTTTTACCTTAAAAAATAAGTGAAAAATAAATTTTCCCTAATTTTTAATCTTTGGTTGGGAGGAATTACAGAAAGTTAATTTTGTTTCGATTCGTATTGATTTTAAAAAAAAATTATTTTCTCAAAATAATACAAAAATGAGTTTACAATTTTTGTTGTTCAATGTTTTGTAACTTATTATAAACTGTCGCATTATTACATTTTATCTTTCCAAGTAAATTCTTCTTACTTAACATTTTGTTATCTACATGTTATAAAGCAGCTGTAGCTTTACCTTGAACTAAGCGTTTTTATTTCTTACGCAAAAGATTGCATTTAACAAAAGGTGGTTATGTATTATGATTTCTTATTTAATAATTTTATATAATTAGTTTATTTAATTAAAGTAACACTACATAATCATCCTCTGATAAATGCATTCTTTTGTGTAAAAGATAAAATGTTTAGTTTCAAGATAAATCTGCAGCTGCTTTATAACAGATAATGAAAAGTTTTAAGGAAGAATAATTTACTTGGCAAGTTGAACACATTGTTATATCAGTTTATATACGTAAGTTACAAAACAGGTTGTACAAAAAATTGTAAACTCCTTTTTGTATCATTTTTAAACAATTAATTTTTTTAATAATCGATACGAATCCAAACAAATTTATATCAGTATTGCAGTTTGTTACCAATCGAAATTAAAATATCCAGCTTCTTATTTAAAATCTTTTTGAAATTGCTAGAATTTACGTTATCGATGTCGGTGTGAATATTATCAAAGATAAAAAACATCTGTAGAAGCAAGGAACAAAAGAATATTTTTAACACATTTTCGGTTATTTATAAATATGTTACAGCTGTATTATAAATAATTATGTAACCGATATATATTATTGCGATTATGTTATACTATTATTTATGTACTACTATTATGAAGTTAAACGTAAAAGAAATCTATTAAAAAGTAAATGTAAAATAGTAAAAATTGGAACAGTAAATGCGTAAAAAATGTGTAACTCACCGGTATGAAGCAGATAGCAACACTTAGTTTTAAAAAACTGTTTTATGTTCACTAAAATCACACTAACATAAAAAAAGTTAAAACTATTTTTCACCAGACTGCACCCACGCGAAACACACGAAAACAGAAAACAGACTGAATCCCCACCCTTAGCTTAACAATTTCCTAGTAGTCTCACGACCTTGAGAGTTGAGCCTAGTTTGCACTTGCTGTATTTCTTTATAAATAAACAGGTGTTATTTAAAGTAACATTATAAAAGTATAATTCTTGAAACAAGAAATTATCTGCGTAGCTCTGTACAAACATGTAAGAGTCTACCATGCACAAAGCACCACTGTGGTGGAAAAAGAACTTCCTTTTAAGCACAGCCTTGCTATACGTTACAAAAACCTTCAAAGCTGGCTGCCCGAAAAGAGAGAACACCTTGCTAGATATGCCTTGTTAACATAATTAATAGCAAGCACAAGAAGACTTTTTAATGCGGTTGGAAGAACTGAGAATTAGTACAGGGAAAAACAGCAAAAGAGCGCCGAAATGGGAAAAAAGATAGACGTTTTTTTCTCCATCATTTTTAATGGTTTTTGAGATACCGAATCCAAATCTCGACTTTGCAACATTGTAAAGTTATTGCTATCCGAGGAAAATGTGAAAACCCGCAAAATTTTTGCACTTTTTGCAGTTTTTCGTTTATAACTCGAAAACTACGCACTTCTCAAGAAACCCACCTCTATACAAAAATAAACGCATTACACGATCTACAAATTATGTCTCTCAGGTTTGTTTCGTCAAACGCACGGTTCGCATTTCTGCCGTCAGTCAGTCGTCGCTGATCACGCCAGCGGATTATCCAACCACTTCTGCACCTACGGCTCCTCCAGCCTAGTCTGCTGCAACGCTGTAGTCTTTGAAATGACAGGTGGCAACGCTAACGAAGATAGTGCAGTTCAGAGAGTACTACCCATTGCCACAGGCCGAGAAGCCGTTTCGAAGACTATAGTTCCTGCTACTAACATCGTCAGTTTGGTCAGGAAACCCGCAACTGCCACCAAGCCTGTAGTTTCAACGACCAGGAAAACGACGTCAGCCGTCGCTAGTAGAGGCGATTGCCGACGGCACTCTTCAATCAGCCTCCTTTTTTTCAACAGATAAGTGCATTGGCTTACGATTCCTCTTCGACACTGGCACTGAATTGCAATTCGTCCAAATTCAAGTCGTACGCCGCCAACGGTTTTCAAACAGGCACATGTGGAACCACAGTGGATTTAGTGAACTTCGGGCCCCGCCACGAGTTAAAAGGACGCTTTTATATTGCCGGCATCGCTAAGCGAATAACAGATACAGATTTTTCGCGCAAATACGGACTCTTGGTAAACCTAAGAATTATTTGTTTGTTCGATAAGCTCACATACTTATCCGCGCAGTGATTCCTGCCCTACCGCGCTCTACTTCAGAAGTTGCCAGACCTAATCCTGCCGTCGCCGATACCACCGCGGAACAAACACTTTGTAGTGTATCTTATAGTTACCGCAGAAACTCCGATCGTAGATTGATCACACCGCCTCGTCTCCCCAGTATAAATGACAAACAATCAAAGCCAAATTTGCGTACACGATGAAACAAGGTCTGTGCCGCCTTCTGAACAGCTTGTGGGTATATGGTACCTAAAACAGAACCCGCTTAGTGGCACCCTTGTGATGCAAGGCTCCCATTCCCTTACCATCATGTATTGGCCTTGATGCTGCAGAGCTACGCACATAAATACCGGGAGCCGAGTGGGAATCGCCTTCTTGCATGTCAACCATCAACAAGTTAAGACCTATCCTATGATCCTCCAACCTCAGATTAATACGCACAATCACGTGTATCTAATCAATACAATCTTAACCCTAACCTCATAATAGCCACGCTGTAGAAGTCTAGCGGATGTTGCCGCCAAGGTCACCTGAATCATCGTCTTCAATCGCCGTCATCACTTAGCCGCTCATATCTCGCCTTTTTAGTCCACTTTGGTGGTCCCGCCGTAAGGCACCTTACAGACGCCGTCTCCGATGCTACCTCGACAGGAAAGTTTCTGAAAAAAAGAAACAACGCCGCTTGCAAAGGTAGAAGCATAAGAACCCGCGCAAGTTCCCCGACAGCTGTCTCCACGCTCTCGGAGACCTACCTGAAGAACAGAAGCTCAGTTTCGGGAAGACGCCACCAAGTGGTGGCAACAGCAGGCTTCTCTACGCACCTCCTTAGCGGAATTAGAAGCGACATTCTTTGCTCACTACGGGAGCAAAGCGAGGAAGGTCCAGACGACAGCAAAGGAACGAGCCAGTCGCAAATTTTATACGAAAGCTGAAAGAACTCGATCTGATCACCTTGTGCAAGAGCTTCATGGAGGACGACAGCGCATTTGCAGTCCCTAAAGCAATTGCCGAGCTCTTCAATGGTGCCAGCAAAGTGGAAACACGGACGGTAAACCAGCTCGCAGCCAGCTTGCCCAGTGCCGTAGCTGTCCGCAGCGGCATTTCCACCGGGGCAGCCCGGAACTGCGCCACTCCCGCCAATGCCGCACGGAAAACGAACAAGGGGCCGCGCAGCGGCCCGAGAATCTATAAACAACCGAGAGGCACACCCTACCAACCTCCACACCGATGTTTCAGACACGTCGTCTCCACAGAGCGGCAACCGACCATCAATCCCTTCTGGGAGAGGGAACACCCAACAGACTCCCAGTGACGCCCAATTCAAGAAGAACCTTCCTGCGCTGATCCGAGAGATGAGCCGACCCGACCATTGCATCACACCGCGTGAGGACGTCACCGTACCCGCTGACAACGCCCGAGTCAAGTCCCTCGCGGCACAGAGGTACAGCACAGTCAGAACGACGAGCCGGTGACCAGCAACCTCGTCATCGCCACCTTCAAACCCGCCGCTGCCACGCATCTGTGCCACCCTCCTGAAGAAACCCGTCCAGCTCCTTGTAGACACCGAGGCAAACTACAACTTCTCCCAGAACTTCTTCGACGCCCCACTCAAAGTCCAGGAGAGGCCACCGTAGCTTCAAATCGTCTCCATCGACCATGGACCCTCCATGGGCGGCCGCCAGCGACTCCAACTTTGGGAACCGAGCAACACTCAAAACCATCCGCTACCAATGTGTGTGGCCGTCCATAAGAAAAGATATCTCACAGGGCTCACGTGCCTGCTTCCGCTGCCAGTGATCCAAGATTCACTATCATACCAGACACTCGTTGCAAAATCTTCCCATAACTGATGGTCGCTTCCAACACATCCATTTGGATATCGTGGGGCCTCTTCCGGTTTCTCGAGAATTCAAACACATCTTAACGATGGTCGACCGTTTCAGCAGATGGCCCGAAACAGTTCCCCTGGCCGGTATTTACGCTAGGTGGGTAGTTTGTTTGGTTCGTTAAGAATTGCCACGACGGATATACAATTCCGCAGCGGAAAGTATCAACCCCCCAAACCGATGGTAGCGCTTAAGCCGTTGAGTCAAAATACCGTCTTGATGTACACCACTCGGCATACGCGGCCAATTTCTCCTCGAGTAAGAACCAATTCTTCAAGACCTATGTAGCTTCGCTGCTTGTATAAGGAAGC
>VTPC01008084.1:0-13092 GCA_011009095.1 Ignelater luminosus
TCAGTTCTTATATTTGGTACAGAAGTAGGTGCGTTGTGGTTTTGTTCCACTTTAAAAAAGAAACGAGAAATCTACAGTTTTTATGTTTGTTAATATTATTTAGGAAAGTTACTACAAAATGGTGTTTTTAAATTAATTTATTCTTTATACTGATACACATATGAATTATCAAAATAGTTTTTTTGTGTAATATAACTGCGTTTAAAGAACTTCCCTCAAAGTATAAACACAGGTATGGAGCCATTTCAGATTATTATTACTATCCCATATATTATTCTTAGCGAGTTTACAACTTTCACTTCTTAATCGAAAAAGGAAGAGAATTATTACAATTAATTGCAAATGTATATTAGACGCTGATATTTTTCAGCTACCACCATATTACGTATCTATCGGATAAGAGAATGACTTTATTGCCAAATGTAGCATACTCTGGAATTGTTGGCCATTGAATGACAATTTTAAAACATTCTGTCGCAGATTATAGTGATCTGACCTCAGTTTTCAGAGAGAATCTTTTCCTTGTTTTCCAATTTGTATTATCACACGGCTAAGAGGTCGAAATTCTAGAAATATTCTTGTTATTAGTAAAACACTCTGTGAAGCCTTTACTGCAAAGCCTAGTTGAGAAGTTGTTGTATGTAAATATCAGACATCGATTATGCAGTCAATGGAATTAATGCTTGTATCTACGAGCAAGCAGCAAGCGATTGCAAACAAGTAATTACTTATAGCGCCTAAGCGCGTTAGGAAATTACAACTCGTGGACACAAGTAGATCAAAAAACAGTTAATTAGCTTTTTCTTTATCTGGTCCTTGCGGATATCTATTAATTGTGACGCTTGAGTTGCTTACCTGGTGCAGACTTCAGCATACTCCAAGGTTGTGCTGCAATTTCCTGTACGACTTTTAGATTGATGCCTAAGTTGTTTTTAATGGTAACCATGGCCAAGAGCAATGTTCTAATGACTAAGGTCCGCACCTGCCCGATTCTGAATAAACTTGTGGATGTGATAGTTGGTAATTTGCGTGTTGAGTAATCAGGTTCAGCCCTCCAATGAGCATTTGTAAGGGTCCAAATTTGGACTTTGTCTATCATTACATTCTTAACAAATGTCGAAATGTGCAACCACTCCAGCTACTAGCAGTGTTTTATTGTAGGATTTTGCTCTCAGTTGTCCTGGATCGGGACGATCCAGATTTGGAGACCTAAGATTCTCCATTAGCCTTTTCAAGCGAGTACAAATTCAATAGAAAGATGCAATCATGAGATGTAACATTAAATCAGCCACCTTCAGTGGCTTTTGGTTGGGCTTCGCCCTTCAATACAGTTCTTGGTAAAGCTAAAGATAAAATCATGAGTTGGGATATACCACATCTGGTAACCCATGATAGGTATTCCCCTTCACTAACCTTCTTAGCCGAGCTAGACACTGTCAAAGATACCTCCAGTGGCTTAAAGTTGATTTACGCACTCCATTAATCTTCTCAATCGAGAAAAAGCTGCAGTGATAAACTGAGATGGCCACATTACAATCTTTTAGAGTCAATTGCACCAAAAATTCAATTTTCATTAAAATTGATTGTAAATCAAAAAACCATACTTTGCTCATGGGATTTTAATCACTAATCAAATCGTTGGTGCAATAAGGTTTTCGTTTTTCAACGGAATACATGTGAATCCAAATGTCAAACGCATAGTAAAATAACAATTTCAACGTTGTTACTAGAATTCCAAAGACGTTAACCTAAATTGGATTTTCCAAGAAACAGTTTTTCATTCAAAGTTTGATTGTTGAGCACTGATTGCAAAATTAGATATTTAGCTTATAAATAAACAAAGACATGTAAATCCTGAGTCGTTTAACTTATAAAAAAGTTGCTTACATAGATTATACTCAATGTTTTGCTTTTACCCAAATATCACGACACAGAAACGTTGACATGGAAACCCTGCAGTTGATACAATGTTTATTCTCTCTCTTTAATCTAAAGTCAAGTTTATTCTAATCTTCTGCAATTCTAAAAGCTATTTGAAAACATCCATCATTTCATTTTTAATTTTGCTCTATTTGATTTTTTGTCCATCTATTAGATAATAATAATAACCCACATTAAGCGGTTCCTTCCTTGCAGCAGAAGAATTGTCTTTGTCTATTTAGGATTCCTCTTGATCAAGTAATCTTGTGATGTGGTTGATTGTAATTGTTTTGATGAGTTCTAAAAGTGTCCTTTGAGTTTTATTTTGGATTAGATTTTTGATTTTATTATGGGCAATTCTCTGTTGTAATTTCAGGGTCTAGAAGGTATGTGAGTTTTGGGTAGATCGATTTGCTGAGATTTACTGTTGAAAATAATTTTCATTGCCGTAACCTGTCGGTACAAATTGCGAAGTTTCATTTTTACATTCTTGTCGCCAATTTATTAAAGTTTACTGTGTTTGGTATTCACGCATTTACTAACACAACTGATTTTCAAAAATTGTTTTTAATGCTTGAAGCTAATACGTAGATAAAATTGCTAGATTTCCAGGATAGCTCTTTTACCTATAATGATAAATTTACCATTAACTCCTGTTTTTGAAAAATGAAACAGATGGTAGTCTCGGATCATAATTTATGTAAATCTGCTGAAACAACTACGTTTCTCTTTGTCCCCATGCGACAGAATTTTCTAATGGCTATTAAATTGAAACATCAATCTAAAAATGATTCGATGGATATTAGCAAATGTTTTTTTCTTTTTGACATCTTCTGCTACTTTTTTTTTGTTAAGTTTTGGAAGCATTTAGTTTTTCCATTTGTTTGTATGATTTTTTCAAAGCTTTTCTTTAAAACTAGCAGACAATACACGAAGGCAGAAACCAACAACTTTATACTTTAGTAGTGGAAATAAAAATTTCACTAATAACGGTGTAACCAGTGCGGAAAAATAACTTTTTAAATAAACAGTTCTTGTAATAGATAATAAGCGTCTGTGCAAAAAGTTTATCTGCTTTTTCCTTCGTTTTATCGTCACTTCCAACGGTCCAGATAAGTTCATGCCTTCAAGGGTAGGTGGTTTTGATGGTCTTTTGGTTTTCTTTTGGAAATTACTCATTTCTGGCATCCTAAGTCTTATTTTTCTCCTTTTACAAAAGTCACGAGAATTTTACTTAGTAAGATGCCATTCTTCTGTTGGCAATGATTTAAGTTGTCCAATAAAGACATTGTTTTGATAAAACTCATTGGAAGTTTAGCTTACCGGTTTTACTTTTTTAACAAGAAATTAATTATTCCTTGAGAAAGATTTTTGCTTCTGTTTTGTTTTTTCTTTTAGCCAAAATAAGATAGCATGATGGTTCCTTCAAAACGCAAAATCATAAATGTGAAGACACGAAATGTGCGTTCCAGACAAACCAACACTTAAAATTACAATTCAATTATGAAAAATTCAGTAAGCTTTAAAATGTTAATGCAGGTTTGAGTTGGTTATTTAGACTTTTTATATCTTTATTTATTAAGTCTTTACTTATAACGTCCAATGTGTGTGCCAACTGGATAACGCATTAGAGATGAAATACAAGTTTTGAAGACTCTAGCCTTTGGTTATTATCAGTACTTTTACTGAATGTCTAAAAGTGTTTTAATTGATCTTCAATGAATCTGAAGGATTTTCAGTAGCAACTACAGTCTTAATATCCTGTTCGCTATAGTTACACTCCTAAAATGCAATATCTTCCCAGGTTGTTTTCCTGCAAAGCGTTTGGCAACACTGCCACTTTTAATTGGCAAGCACATTTTGTACAGATACTTAGTCCATCCAAACCCAATAGAGGCAACTCAACTTCTACACTTTGGAACGTGACAACGTATATCTTTATCAGGAAGCTTTCCTACAATGCCTGTAAAGCCCTTTGAGTCACTGGTCTTTCTATCTAATTGGTGCATTAAGTGACGGAACGGCAATTCATTAGTATGGAGTAAGTATATAAACCATTGAACGGGCTTTTCCAAAGATATCTCAATGTTCTTTATGAACCATCTTTCCATCCCAACCCACAGCAACAACAATGTTGTTGAAACTTTCTTCGAGTATGTCTTTCAGAAGACTTAAAATGCTACTACTAATACTGTTGGCGGTTTCGGATGTCCAAAAAACATGACCCCAATATTTAGACTTTAGAATCACTATATGCTCTTCCGTAATAATTCTTGTATGATAGACAGATTCTTTTTTTTTAATGGTTTTATCTTTTCTTCCATCAAATTCTCAGATATGACGAAATTTTTAGTTTTCAATTTCCGTGTCAGTAAGACCAGTTTGCGTTTCTTTCGCTCCCTTCTTATTTTACTTCTGTCAATTATCTTTGATGAATCTGCTTTACTAACCAAGAATAAATCTTTCACAACAGCATTTACAATGATAGAAATGAGAGATGCAGATCCATCCGAAATATTGTGACGAGCTTAAGGGAACATTTTTATACTCATTTAAGTCTGTTTCTGTAGAGACGTTTAAGGTGTTGTTTGCCGAGATGTCCATTTGGAGTTTAGTTTCTTTCTTTTTCTCCATTCTCTTTGTTGTTGTTTGCTTTCTTTCCAATGACTTCATGTTTTTCTTCGAGATTTTAAGATCAGTACCACCAATTATATTTCTTGTAGTTTTTTGGTCGAGTAGGAATTCTTGTTCACATACAGGTACCTATTTTTTAGTGGCATAGAGAAAAATTATCACATTTACAAGGACTTACATATATCACACAGTTGCAAGATGTCTTTAAATATTTCAATTTTTGCAAGGCACTTTATTATAAGCCGATTTCATGTTCTTTTTTAGAGCTTTGTATTTTTCATTGTAGTCTCTTACCTTCTAAATTATCTGCTGAATAAAAATTTTGGGAGCGATGCTTTTTGCCACACATTTTTAATATAAATTAAAAGCTTTTGTGAAACGTCCAAAACACTAGAATCTTTATTACTCTCTGCTTATATACGCTTTTGCCACTACAAATATCCTTTAATAATGTCAAAATACGTTGGGAGCATACTACCACCACGTTCACAGGGTGTTCCAAATGATTCAGTTTTTATTCTGGTTTGAGGCATTTTGCAGATTTTAGCAAAAACACAAAACACACACTGACGCACGATAAGTGATTACGGACTCTAGAGGTTAGCAACTACCGACGGCATGCACTACGCGTATGCGCTGCACAGTGGACATTTAATAAAGAACAGCTAACTTTCCTTACCTTATACCTAACAAGCACGTAGATCAGGGGAAGGCAACCAGTACATCTGAGTGTAAAACAAGTTACCGTAATATTAAAAACGGTTTGCTAAAGCTCTCTAATGATATTATTAAGTACAGATAGGTAGAGCAATACAAAAGGTCAAAATGGCAGGTCGCAAATATCCCCATGATTGGACGTTTGTCGACGGCGAATTCGTTAAGGATTGCATGCTACAAGCTTGAGAGGTATTATGTTCAGAACAAAAGCACTTATTTGAAAATATTAGCCCTGAAGATTAAGACGCACATAATTGAGGCACCGATTCCAACCCCAGGCGGTTGCAATTTCTAAAAGAAATTTATCTGCTCTGCCCTATTATGTAACCATCTTGTATAGGGGGGAAACTAATCTTTGGAAATAAATGATGTATGGTATCAGATAAACTTCGTTTATATTTCTTAAACTCATGGTTACAGAATAAACTCGTATGATGCGCAATTTAGAATAATCTAAACAAATAACAAATGGCGTTTCTGCATCACCCTGTACAATAAAGTAGTCCAGTCGAGATTTCATTCATAGTTTTATAAAAGTGGACAAAATACTAATAGCTTTTTCATTAATTTGAGAAAAAGCCAAGAAATGAGAGAAAACTTCACAGCAAGCAACTGAGTATTGCCAGAACAAAGGTTAGACTCAAATAATGCTCTGTTGTTGTAATCAGTCAATAATGGATCAAGAAAATCAGTAATGAATCAAAAATGAAAAACCATCAAAATGTGTAAATCGTTTCGTTTGACAAAACAAAGAAATCGGCATTTCACACTTTTGTAGAACACTCTGTATGTTGCACCTAATTTTCAAACATAGCGGTAGTTGGTCTGTACAATTTTCTCAAACAACACTTTTCTTTCCTTTCATATATTTGAAACGCTCTGTATAACTAACGTAAAACTGTAGCTTAGCACGAATCATTTTTATTTTTATTCGTACTTATGAAAACTCTACTTGCCTGCAAAATTTCATTGAAATCTGCGTGTAATAATAGTTAAATATTCTATTCAACGGCCACTATAACGCTACATATCTACTGATAATTTTGATGTAGATATACATACAGCAGAATGCAGTGTTATTCACAATGTTGTAAGTAAATTCCTTTACAGACATATGCACTTGTAGTATTCAGAAATGCATTTACTAAGCGGCTTTAACATGCAATTTATATTATCCTCATATTCGTGTAATCTTCTCCTTCAACCGTAAAATGATGTTACAAGCATCAAATGGAATACACCACAACGTAACAGAACTTTTATTAAAAAAAATCTTCAAAGATTTGTATTTGCATTTTAATGAATTTTTTTAACCCTTGTATAAAGTGGTTTCTTTTATTAAAAGAGAAATTTTATGTGAGGGTCGCATGATTATACCGCTGTATTACAAATTCCTTTTTAGCTGCCCTCTATTTGTAATTCAAAGTAGCAACAGGGTGGTTGCGCACAATTTTTATATTTAAATACACTTAAATTTTTGGTTCAACTCGTCCACGTTTACAATTCTAAGTTTATTTTTCCACAAAGATCTAATCTAATCTGCTAGAATGTCGCAATTGGTTCTTCCCCTTAATTTGGAATTAAAATTTCTAACAGATTTCAAGTTTATAAGTAAGCCGGAATTCAAATCGTCTTAAAGGTGGCGTGGCATATTTTCCCATCCAATTTTCACGATAAAATAATTCCACTCCAACGAGTTTAGGTGTCCGACTTAGCCGACGCTTTTAATCATCTGCAGACGTAATGTAGTCTGAAAAACACAAGGGTTTTCGGTAAAAAGCAGTAGCAGCAGCAGTAGCAGCAGCGGCTGGTTTTCACGTAGTTGTTACCTTTAGGTCTGAAAAATGCGTCGAGTCACAATCTCGCAACTAATGTAAGGGACATTTATTTATTGTTATAAAAGTCACAAACCTTTCCGACGCAGCCCTGGCTGGGCCCATATTTCTGTCCGAGCAACATGTTTTTGCTCCCGACTCTATGAATCATGTGACGCAAAGCCCCATATAACATTCTATATTTCACGAAAAATTCTGGCTCCAGATAATATAACTCTAGTTATGACACTTGCTGGGAGTTATGGACGTTATTAGGAAATTAAAAAGTGTATAAATTAGAGCTTTTCTCGCGAAATAATGTTATAGGGTCAAAGGTCCTATTTGAAAGGAATCATTTTTGTGGAATTTTAAGCAGAAGCAGACAAAAAAATGTATTCTGAGAATAACGAAGACAGACTGTCTGATATAAAAAGAAGTCTATTAGAAAATCCGCCATATTTTTTGTTGTGTACTTACGGAAGTAACATAAAATTTGTAAAATGCTGCTTTATACAGTACTACAGTATAGAGCAGATGTTACAAGAGTTGTGCTACCAAGCGGCAATAATGCCAACAGTCAGGCTCAACGATTTCATGAAATCTCAACAACATCTACCTTTCCGGTAGACGGAGGTGCCACAAAAATATATTTTGTTACTTTATGTGTAATTCTTGAGATTCTGGGAGAATTGGTTGGTATAAGAATCAATAACCAGATATTTGTTTTTCTCCATAGAAATAGAATCGTTGTTGGAAGGGAGCAGAATAAATTAACATATTACTGAGTAGTTTATACACAAAAGTTTACTTAAAACAGAATATCTGTATTTAGGTTCAATTTGTGTTGTTATAATAATGTTGAACATGTTGTGATTTACTTTAAAGAATTAAATTAATTAAAGACACTACAAGAATTGTAATTTGTGCCAAGAATCATTTTTGAATATTTTCTAACTGATATTCAATTGAATAGTTTTAGTGAGAAATATGATAATACAAGATCTTAGAAGTTCAGCAATTTTTTCATTAATTCTGATTCTGTAGTTAAATCAATTTACTTTAATGGGCTGCTGTCTTTTTTAAACTTACAAAAGGAATAAATATTTTCAAACATAAATATTAAAATGATAATACAAACAAACCCGTAGGTATAGTTAATTCACATTTAGTTAACTAATTAATATTTGGCAGCCTCAAAGAGCACCACCAGCTGATACTTCTGGATAGTGCTAATCATGATGGTTTCTGCAAAATTGTTTTCTGTAATATTTCAATGTCATTGATCTGCATGAAAAATCCGTAAGTAAACAGAATCTTGACATGTTTTATTACAGTTTTATTTTGTAAATATAAGAACATTTAAATAATGTCTGAAAGTCAAACAAACTTATTTGTTTTTGTTATTTTATTACTCGAAGCTGCTTATAAATCAACTGCCATGAAAGTTACTTCTGGAAAAATCTCAAAAACACACTAACTCATAGTTTAAGTTTAAGATCAGATCTAACCTTACTGTTACAACAGCACATTTAGAACAGCTAATCAGAATGTGAGTAATTAGGCTTTCCGAGATGATTACAGTTTTATAACTAGTCAGACTTTTTGAGCCAGTTAAATTTTCCAAGCTTGTCAACAGAACTTTTTGCTTGGTTGAGCTTTTCAGGGTGGTAAAGGCTTCTTTAGTAACTAAGTAGTTTCTAAAACATTTCCTTGGTTTTAATTTTCTTGGTAGTCATACATTCAAAAGCCATTTGATTTAGGTCACACTTCTTTTGTACTCAACCTTTTTACCTTTTTATCTCGTATTGTCTGTACGTATTTGGCATTTCTAGAGAGTTACTACTTAATGTTCTTGCTCTCTTAGAAATGTGGCAAATCTTTTACCATGTCTTCACGTTATTCATTTTTTGACCTCGCCATCTAACCGTAAACGTCTAAGTAATATCATCATCTCTGTCTCTAAATATTTCTCCCTGCTAATAGATTCAGCGTTATATCTTGAATATACATCATCCCAAAATGTATGTAACGTGAATTCAAAGTTCTTTTCACACATTTTTAAGCTTTTACAATGTATGGAATATGTGTTGCAGTATTTAATTTAATATTTATGTTACGCAAGTTAACTTTTGCCAAAATACAGTTTAGCAGTAATAAGGTTTACTGAATATTGACCTCCCTTTCGTTGACTATGCTCATTTCTACTATCACAAAAACATGACTGTTAGGGTGTCCCTTATATAACAAAAAATTTTTTTTTTTTAAATTCGAAATGCATAGGCTCTACATTTTTTATAAATGCTAAAATATACTCAAGTATGAAATTTCATCTTTCTAGCATGATCGTGTTTTGTCTTGATATTGGGTCAGCTATAAAACTAATATAAATGCAACAAATTAAGTGAATAAGAGTTTAAATAAAATAAGATAAACATTAATCTTTATTTAAAAAACATAAAATAATAACAGTCAGCCAGGGTAACTTCTCTTTAGTGTAGGTTTTTTAACAATCCGGATACAAATTTCTATGTTCCTGGACACAGCGCAACAAGAACTGTTCTTGCTCTTCTTCAGTCGTGATAAGTCCGTTAAAATTTTGCATTAATTTGACAGCCCTTTCAGCAGTGTCATTTACAACCTTCAAACGACTTATTCTTCTTTTAGCTTCCAGAAAAGCTGCATTATCATCTCAAGAAGATACATCTTCCTGAAGAAAACAGTCGTTGATCTGCAGTCGTAATAGAAATTGTTTGCTTTTTTCCAATACAAAATCATCCAGCGTTTTATCTGAAAGAAAAAACAAGTTAAATAACAAAAAAAAAACAAGAAATGAAAAAAAACACAAAAAAAAATAATTTAGCTTACCAAACAACTTTTGGGTCAGTTCTTCATTCGATGGGACATAGCGTTTGCCAAAGTCTGAGCTTTTATCCCTGTTCAAGTTGGCAATCATTTTCATCTTAGTTTGGTTATCAACTTCATCATCAAAAAGTGACAGAATGACTGTCTCTTCACATAATTACCACAAGTGATGGCTAAACTTGCTTAACGAAGCTTTAGAAATTGTTGCGTCAACTTTTTCGTATTCTTTTAACGTCTTCAAGAAGCACAAATCTTGGTTAGGTGCTTAAGTCGCCACTGTGCATTTGAGCCAAGGTTTAACATACAATGTGACGATAAATAAACAAACATCTTGTAGAGCCTTTTTGTCCTTCGCAATCATTCTGAATTGTGACTGAAGCAAACATATTTTTAAAGAATAGATCGCTCTCGCTATCCATCGTGCCTGATGCACAGCTCCAGGAGGCCTGAGTTTTAATTTCTTCTCTGTATCTCCTCCCAAAAACACTAAGCATAGTTCAACCAATTCGCGGTAATCGTCTCTTATAAAACTTTTGTCCAGTTCTGCCTTATAAAACATTAACAAAGATGTAATGTTTGTCTCGGCAACATGTTGTTTTACGAAATCAAGAGATAGTTCAATGTCACTGGAATCGATGTTTTTTCAATTGTCTCTGAACTTTTTGAAGATCGGAATATCAGGGCTACTAGTAATTTGCTTTTTTTTAGGACCAATTCATAAATATGATGACGACAAGCGAAAAGCAACAACTCTCTTTCTAAAGTCTGTTCCAAAACAGCACAACCTCCATTGAAACGGCCAGTATTCGAAGCTGTTGTGTCGCAGCACATTATTTGTACTTTGTTATGAAGGTTCCAGTCAAACAGAGCAGCTGAGACGGCTTTAGCTTGATGTTTTCCAGAAGAACTCTCTAGTTTTGGCACTGCAAGAAGCAATAATTGGCAAGCGTTCTTCTTTTGAACTTCGTACATTCAATCCGGGTAATAGTTTTCCATCCCAATGGACTGTGACTACGTCAGGTATATTGTTCTAAGAGTCAGTTTTTATTGCTTCTGTCTTGGATTTTCTCGTCTGAGTACGAATTCGCTGAATCGAGGATTTGTTAATACGGAAATCAGCGCTGCTCAGACCAAGTACTTCTACGACCGCATGAAGAATGTAAACGGAGTCTCTTATGCTTAACTGGCATCGATCTAAAGCAGCGACATGTTTAGGTGTTCTGCGATTCTTTTTACCTCTTTTAGAACTTTGTTCAGGGCAGGGAACGTCTGGCAAGCTGAGTTCAGAATTCAAAATCTGTTCTTCGTCCGAATCTTCTGGATATTCCAAGTTATTTGTAGTGGAAGTGGATGCAACAGCCAATAACTCTCTTTGTCGCAGATTCCTTTCCTCTTCTTCCAATCGTTTTTGCCTAGCTCTTTCTTCTTTCTCCGCCATTTTTTTGTCTACACCACCTAAGCATCCCGGTCGACCTGGCTCTCTCTGTTTCTTTAAAAATACTTTGTCTTCCTCTATTTTCATTCTGTCAAAGGCATCAGCATGTGAAATATCAAACAAGTTATCAAGATCAATTTTAACATTATTTTCACGGTACTTGAGCGGGTCTTGAGTTTTCTTACAATTTTTTTGCAACTCTCTCCAAACATGATATAAATCAACAAGTTTCTTCACGCAGTTGGGAAATGCCTTTGTGGGAATTCTTGCTTTTTCCCAAAATATACTGCACTCCCTAATTACAAGATTCGCACTTTCACTGACAGTCAGCTTGACTTCGGGAATACTGTAAAATAAGACAGCGAGAACTTGTCTATGGTAATTTTACACCATTTATTTAATGGCTCGGCAGTCCGACAAAGACAATATTTTGTTTATCACTCCGTAATTCCACCGACATCTTTATGCAATAAGTAATAGTGCACTAATAATCTTAAAAATTATGAAATGACAAATGAAACACGTAGTTACAGGTTGCAGCGCAGTACCCGCGCAACTTGTATGGACAAATTTAAATCGTTTATAAAACTGGCTAATATTTTTTTCTAGACAATATTAAGTTATTACGAGAGTTTTAAGAAGGTATGTGTAAAAATATATCAAACTCGAAATATAAGGGACACCCTAATGACCGTATGAGAAATATGTGCTGCTGTAACTAAGGTTGACCGATGTGCTATGCACACAAGCGATAGTAGTCGTACTTCTTTAAGATTGAGGCAAGCAGTAGCTTATACGGGCCAATTTACACTTGAAGTAGTAGTTACTGATCTCTGCCTTATATGCTATCTGATGTGCGTTCTTTCTTAGTTCTCTACAAGTTCTGTGAATAACAGTTTTTGTCAATTACCAGCCCTAAGTACTTTATTCATTCACCAGTCTCTATTACTCTTCCTTGTCCTTGTGAAACTGACTTTCGCGCCAATTTCTTTTCGATTTTCTTTACAGAAAGACCTTTAATAATAAAATCGCCATACCTGGCGTTCTATCAGCTCTGGCAACATTGACTACAAACTCGAATCTATCGAGTAAGGCTGGGTGGGATAACAAAATATACAAAACAGTAGTAAAAAATCTTCAAGCTATAGCGTAGCTCAAGATATTTATAAATGTCGCTTTATAAGTCAGTGTAAAGATGGCTTTAACTACACTAATGTCACTACCGCTAAGTTGTTAGTTGTTCCTATGGCCACTGTATAAGTGTCTTTGTCAAAAGTATCAAAAAGCATGTCGTAGTTCTTTATGGAATAACCGGATTTGTGGTTGTCTTTCTGTAGATAGGGTCTTGACAATTAAGGAAAGCCTATTTGTAGAAATGCTGCATGACACGTACTATTTAAAAGTCACAAATTGCTAGTATGTGAAAATAGATAATTGGCTTCAGTTTTGAGTAATGTAATTTGTGCTCTGTTATTTACCGCAGTGCAATAAGATCTAGGATAAAAAGAATTTCCAATAAACGGCATCTAGAAAGGAAGTCTTAAGACCCTGCATAAATTTAGTATTAGAAACAGAATTAAAAATATGCCTGCTGTTAATTTCAGGCGCAGATAAACGGGTATTATCTATTATTACAGCACAATCAGATAGAATTCGTTCAACAAACGTCAATACAAGATACAAAACGTGGTCCAAAGAGTATCTCAATAA